>WURT03232142.1:0-26453 GCA_009936505.3 Holothuria glaberrima | reverse complement strand
CATACACACACACATACATACATACATACACACGCCAGCATGACCGCATAGGTTTCTCTTTCATCGAAACCAAAAATTCAAACATCACAGAACTGCAAAGATCTTTTTGACTTTCACTCCTGAAAGAATTTATTTAAAGGACTCCCAAAACCAGCTAAAGAGACAAATCTAGACGTATCTTCATTACTACAACCACCACTCACATAAGAGAAAGTAATCCACTATGTTTGCAAGAAAAGTATGCCACCAGAAAAATGAAACAACAGAGCTATTTATATCACAAAGTTGTATCATTCAATACTAAGTCAAGTACTTTATAGTCATAAAAGTTCAAACCTGCACTGCTTCGTACAGAGTCAGTGGAATAAATCTCTAACCAAATTATCCCAGAATACTCAAGGGTTGAAATATCCATTAAGCAGGGAAACTCCATGAGAGGAGAGGTTGGTATAATATGGAGGGAATGTTTAGAAACCGGAGGGATATTAAGCTTCTACATGGGTACAAAAAAATATGAAAACTATGAAAAATTTGACATTTTCCCAACAAATAACAATTTTTCCACCACTGAGAAAAACATTTGCACAGAAAATGTAGAAAATTTTATTAAAACTAGCTAGCTAGCAAAGCTAGTTAATGTTTCACACAGTTTCTTTTTGTTTCACATGTCACTTAGTGAACAGAGTAGTACAAGCTGAACACTGCATATTCATTATATGCTCAAATGATGGGAGTGCCTTGCACCTCATTCAAACTGTCAAAATTCACAAAGGGATGTCTTACAAGTTACACAAAGTATAGATTACAGACTACAGTACCATAATTATGTGAAACTGAACATTATTCACAGGCACATATTCACACATGGACCACAAAGATAATTTCAGAATACTAGCAAATCTTTTTTGGAGTAAACAATTCTTTAGATGAAAGAAGCCTTAAACTTTAGAAAATTTATTATAAATAGCTCAAGTATTTGCTAGACTGAACTCTGAATCCATGTCATCATAGCTACATACTGTCATCATTACCTGTGCCTTCTTATCCATGTGTTCAGAAGGCATCAACCTGCAACCTCTCTCTCCCTACACTAACTTTACGAGGGCTGCATGGATAGCTCTCCCCGGCAGATGATATAGCTTACTTCAAAGTTTGTCTTAGAGCTTGTGACTGAGCAGAATGTATTTTCAACATTGTTTGGACCACACAATGGCAATTTGCGTTATGAAAACATCACTTCTGTGGAGGGTTGCTTACTTATGCTGGAGGTGGTGAACCTTGCCATGGTGTGAATGGAAGGACCTTGGGCTCTTCTTCTCTCCAACCAATAGGTCAGATACTGTGACTGGGCTTACCAGGTTTTTTAAATGAATTCTTTGGATTGCCCTTACCATCTACAGACCTGTGGATTTAAATGCTAGCATGAATCTTACTGCTGTCCTCTGGAATTTTATGATCTGTCAGTGTCAAGCAGTTGCACAATGAGGTTACAAGGTTTCCACGGATGAATAAGTTCGATTTTCGAATTAAATACATCTGCAGGCAGTATCAACATATTTCAGGGGAAAGGTGCCAGTTATGTAAACCTTTACCATTCAACATTTGTGCCTGCACTGCTATCATTCAGGCTGTCATTTTGGGTTTTGTTCGAGTCTAGACCTTCCTGACAGGTTCACGCAGCCTACTGTACATCATAGCTACCTGGATGAGTCTAATGCAGGGCTACAAAATTAACTTTCTCTTGATCTATAATTACTGATCAAACATCCACATCCCCGAGATCACGAATACTCAGTCTCAGCCTCTCAGGAAGTCAATGCAGTATCCCAGCTCTGATGACAAAAATACATTATGAATGATACTAAACTCACTTAATTTTATGCAGATATGAACAATTCTGGATATGATAACCAAGATCTCTTACTACCAAGCTAGCAGGGAACCTGCTCTGCCTCCTGTTTAGCAAATTCATCCAAGTGTCCACATTTTCTTTCCATGCCAAATCTAAATGACAACATTTTAGTACTAAAGGTACTCATTCTTGAATGTCACTACCCTTAACCTCTAACACCCATCTGCACTTTCCATCTCAGAATCCTCCTGTGGATTAGGTCAGAGCAGGGGTGAAGTAGATTAAATGTCCTCCAAGTCCCTAACCACTCCCCTCCCCCTTCCCTGCCCTTAATAGTCAGTCTGTACAACAATAAATCGGACCTAAATTGCAATGGCTAGAATACTCAAATAATATGACACAAAGGCATGAAATTGAAACACTCTAGTCACCAGACAAGAAGCTTAATATTCATTTTGAAGAAAGGTGTCTCACACAGATATAGTGTAAATTTCAGTGCAGATAATTTTTAACACAGCATGAACTTCGTGCACAACTCTTGTATACACAAATCTACATGGCCGGTTTCCTGATTACAGTATTAAACTCCTTCCTGGACGACAACAACACACTGAAAAAACCTTACTTGAAATTACTGAAAGCCAGGATATCTGACTGCAGGAGAACTATTTCGTGCAGGAATCATGCCTTGGCTGGTCAATGCCATATGTGAAATGAAAACCACAGGTAGAGCAGAAGCAGCTAATGTCAACTAATCATCACAGACATCTGGTTTGATTTGCAAGAGTATAGGGCAGGAAGCAACCATTGACATATTTCACTAAACTTTTCACTTTTATTTCCTGAAGAGAGTCTTTATTGCTTCTCTGTGAATTGCATTTTGGAATGTTATCATGGACAATGGTGTAACTGTAAAAGATGAACCTAAGCATGTCTGTTATTTAGAGTCAACTATTGCTGCATGTTTTATTTTCATTTTATAGCTAGGAGCATAACTCCTCTTGCAAGCTGGCTGCATTTGTTAAATTTACCAGAAATTATATGAAAGGTGATTCATTTGTGAATCTTTCACTTCAGGTTTGCAACTCTCTGGACAAAAGGATACAGTAGCTAACAAAGGCTAGAAATATACTGCACTGCCATTTTACTGACTTGATTCATTACACCAAGAGTGTCAGTTTTGAGTTGAGAAGTAAGTTAAGACATTTTGCCAACATACCTGTACATTCTGAATACCACATGTGCTAGCCGGGACATGGCAACCCCCCCCCCCCTGGTTGCACAGTGTTGCAATTAAGATTGGTTAGATTTGCCAGGCATGTTAATCAAACAAAAAAGTGGAACTTAAGTCTACAATTATAAGGATACATATATTTTAGAAGATGAAAAATGAGTTTTATTCATTCAACTCAAATTTTTCGTAGCCCAATCCATTGCTGAGATACAAAATGTTAAAATTTTCTTCTCTTAATTTGAAATAGTCTAATCTGCAATAATATGAGATGCTCTTCTTGTAAAAATCACATGTTTTGTTGAAAGCCAAATTGAAGTTGAGAGGCAAACAAAACTTTGTCTATGACTACATCCTTAACCTTTGCTTATGCACAAAATTCTCTGTAATCATGTATCCTGGGATTAAAGTGAAAAATTGATAGAAAAGTAGGAACAGTTAAAGCTATCAAAGTATTTTTGAGTAATGGTAATATCATAACCAGGCCTGTAGTCAAGGGGGGCCATGGGGGAAAGGGGCTAACCCCCTTGAAAATTATTTTGTCCCCTAGGGTTTTCAAGTTGCCATTGACTTTTACATACATTTTGACACATTTAGGCCCCACTGAAAAATTTTTTGTCCCCCCCCCTCCCCACTCTAGGAAGCCATTTTGCCCTCCTTCAGTACCTTGTCTGGCTACAGGCCTGATCATAACATAAACAAAGCTTCACAAGTTTGACTCAAGCCAGAAGTTATGTATGCTACTATAATTATACTTATCTAGATATTGCACTAACTGTATTCAAAACAAGACTTCTATGTGACTCCTAACATTTTTCAGAGTATTACTGTCCTCACATTCCTGAACAAAGTCCATTTTCTTTTGCTGGATATTAAAATGTTCATTCTCCAATAACACTAGATTGCTACCAACTCACACGGTACACAGCTGTAATGTGCAATTGCCTAGACTTTTTCAATAGTTCTGCTAATGCCCATTATGCCACTTGAACCCAAATCAGATTTTCTGAGCCAACTGACAAATTTACTACTGCCCATTTAAAGTTCTGTTTCTTCCAAGTATTAGCAGTGTTGCATACTTTCAAAAGCCAATCACAAAGCAGCTTTACTGAATATAACTGATACAATGTTGTACAACAAATTCTTTTTATTTTTTCAAAACTCCCAAACCCTACTAACATCTTAGCAAGTTTCAAGCCAGTGTGCTTTGCTTTGTTGTGTCAAGGATACTGGACAATGTATAATGCAGAGACTTTGCTGAGAACAAATGCACTGTAGGTCAAACAAAGGGTGTTGTTATTCTTTTCTTTTGGGGGAGAGAAGGAGAGAGGGAAGGGGAGAGAGAGTTAAGACACTGTCTGAAAAGGAGAACCCCATAAGGCTGTGCACATCTCAAATCAATTTTTAATTTTAAAAACTGCTCAAGTTGCGATGTGAGATAGAAGCTAACTAGTTCAACAGTATTGTTGAGTTACATGAAACTCCTACTGAGTGAGTGACACAATTAACTACAATAAAAAAAAAAAAAAAATCAGCACTGCATAACAGGAGAGTTCTCAATGGCCATTGATCATTACTGATCATACAAGTGTTCACATTAGGCAGCACTGTATCACACACTTAACAGAGAATTCTTAATTATGCAGACTAAAAAAGAGACAGAAAACAATTTCTTTGAACAGTAACATTTAATAGCCTCCAGTAGGAGCAATGATTGTGAGTAAATTTCCATCCATATTCCACAACATCGGTTCTATTAAACATTTCACAAAGACTCAAGAGGGACCCAAGGAATAATGGAATGTGCAAGTTATATACTGCATGTAGTTAGGTTTTACTGACATTTCATGTGCAAAACAGTCACTTTTAAATGTGTACAAAATTGACCAGCTCCTGTTGCAAATGTAATGCAATCCCAGTTTAATTATCCCTGACAACAACAGAAAATGCACCTGATCTAAAACATAAAGACATGTTGTCCCAAGTGATAAAACTTAACAATACTAAATCAATCATATACACATTTACAAAAAGTGAAAAAAGCAGCCAACAGTTGACAAAATGGACCTATCCCGCGTGTAAACAAAAATTTAACTACCATAAATACACACAAAATAACACATGTAATCCAACTGTTAACATCTTCACACACAATAAAATAACTTCCTTCACATCTTGCCAATGAACACACACAACAGAAGAAGCACCTCTTATTTGAATTTCTATTTGAAATGACCCCTACTCAGCCCAATGCATGAATAAGCTCATTTCACACATTAATGAATGGACAACAGAACTTTTGTGTTTAATAAGGGTGGGAAAGCACTGATAGAGTAAGCATCAGATAAACTACCATGCACCAAAAGGAAGGCCTAAACAGGAAATGCAAAGTGACATAACCGGTTTCAACTTCATATGAGGAGAAACGAGGGAATTGCAAAAGCCACACAAACAATGTACATGACTCTCAAAACAGTATCCTATCCATAGGAGGAAAAATGAGCCAAACTTCTGAAGGACATTTGAGAAGACTTAAACTATGTGAGAGTCTGGTTCTCCCATCTTCTTTTCTTGATGTAACAACACACAGGTGTTTCCTTTCAAGGGAAACTTACATACACTTTTACAAAGTTTTGTACCTACTTCACCTATTACACTTACACCATATCACAGAAATGATGGCACCACCTTACAGAAATTACTACACTGAGTCTGCGGAAAAGAGTTATCAAGTATGATAACATACATAGTATTGCTAAAGACAAGTACATCCCCAGGGTATGTGGGCGTCCCCAGGGTACCTGATGAGCAACTCTTCCATGATATAGTAACTTCACTGCGAAGTAAATGAAGCAATTAACACTCCCTTCCTAAGCTCACAACAGGTCTTTTGTCTTATAGTTTTTGCTGAGCTACTGGTCTTTTGTTACATTTCAGCAAGCATCTATTGAACCATGCACAATTATACACAGAAGTGAAACACTATCAAAATAACCATCAAAGAATAAACTACAGTAAGCTTGTCTTTCCAAGAAACATGTGATCACACAGTTTTGACTGTACCATTTTCTCAAGAGGATGGAGAGAGTGAGAGACTGAGACTGTTTCAGTACTAGGAGGGCTAAGTGGATACTGTATTTCAAAGGCCTTCCAAGCTAACACATTTTGCAAAACTTGTTCACCCCAATAACAGGCCCAATTTTTACATGTTGCTCATCAAGTAACATTACTTTGAACACCACTATACACATTCATACTGATCTTGACTAATATACCACCTCTGCTTGCAGTGTGCATGAGAACAACTGATTCATTTGGATGATAGGACAGGTGCCAATTCATACTTCAGTATAGCTGCATAAAGCTTTAAAGATGAACACTATTTGAATCCAAGTTATGTCTACGGCTGGCCCAGAAAAGGAAGGTAGCCCTATAACCATGGTCCTAAACTTCTGCTACCTTTTTAAGCAAGAGAAAATTTCAAAGTATAAACCAGCTTAGTCTTCTTCCATAATGCTCAACTGTAAATACTTAGAAAAGTCAGTTTTTTGACAAAAGCCTCTCCAAATGATGGTCCCAACCAACATAAGTGAATATTATCCAGTAATGGATAATTAGGTTGTTTCAACAATTTGTCCTAAAAACTGATCTGTTGGGTTTCTTTTCTTCTCCACTACTGAAGTGAACATAATACCAATAGGTTAACAGCTGTAAACTGGGGCACTACTTCTACCCTGCAACATATTGATTAGTTTTGGTCACACTAGAGAAAGCCATACACATTGTATTCAAAAGTGCACATGCACAAATGCATGCATGGTACTTGGAAGAGACCCCCAACCAATTCATAGGTGTCAATACTTTCCTAATGGAGAGAATACACCTTAGCATTTTCATCCAAATATGGTCAATGGAATCATGTGGTATGAAATAACAAGTTGAGTTATAAATAGGACAGTAAAGTAGTCCCTCATAGCAATGTATCATGTCTATCATATACACTGCAATATACTTGGCATGAGATCAAAAGAGAAATCTACTGCACTAAATTGTTGAATACATCATGAATTAAAATGCATCAAATAACTAGTAGATTGTAACAACTTTTGCAAATAAGTCAATACCACCACTAACTATTCTTTTACCACTGCAATCTTTGTTTTTTATTGTACTGTACTTCTTGAGATTGTGATAAAACAAATAAATGAAATGAAATGATCCAGACAAAAATCAATATGGTTTTTCTTCTTGATAAAATGCATTTGTATGCTAAAGCACAGTAAGTTTCCATGCTTCTTATCCCTGCATATCATGTTAACAATGCTAACAGAATGACCTTACATGACCTCAGATGACCTTTTACCTGACCACACATAGTACAATACTTCCTCTTTATATAATGCATCTACATGGTAAATTATGAAAAATATCCATGTATTTCCATGCAATCCACCTTGAGATATCATTTGAATGTTTTTATAGTTTGACCTCTGGTAACCTCACATGACGATTGACCTGCACTAAAAACTACAAGTTTGTTTCTCTTCATATTATGCATCTTCATATTAAGTTTGAAAACTTTCCACGTTTCCTATCTAGAGATACTATGAAATCAAAATTTTAAGACTTTGGCCTCTGGTGACCTTTGACCTCGGCCAAAAACAATAGTATCCTTTCATCTTGATGTATAGCATTCAAACACTAAGTATAGAGAGATGCCATGATAACAAGGCTTTTTAAACTTGAAAACCTGAAATAAAATCAAATTTTAAGTGTTAAATTGCAGATGTAAAAATAATTATAAACAAGTCAAAGTATTTAAAGTTTGTAATATTGAGTCACTCAGCTTATTTGTCATTACTTCATGATTAATCATTAGTAAAGTACAAGATCAGAATCCAAAAACAATTTGGTAAGTCACCTGCATTTATACAAACTGAAAAATTTGAAGCAAGTGACAACTTTAGCCTAGCCATCTGTTTAGCAACATAACTTGTGGTTGCCACCCCCCAAAAATCAATGACACCAGTCAAAGCAAAAACATTTCCAGAAAGTGCAGGATGTATATTGATCTAACAATACCTTGCAATTTAGAATCCAGGCTTTTCGTTTTCCTTAACTTTAACAAGCCTGACTGGAGGTAAACCATAATGAAGGGTTGACAATATATGGTTTTTGTAAGGAACATACGGTAAACATACCGTATCCCCTTTTCCTACAAACGCAGTATTTGATGAGTGATAGGTTAGTCCAAGAAATCTAAGCATTTCTGTTGTTAACCAAAACATTGTATATACCTAAAATATCAGGCTTGACATTAACCTCAAAATGGGCACATGTACTATACTCTGAGTCACAGGAAAGGGCACCAACAGGAACTTTTACAACTGCTTTATGCCTTTATTAAAGGTACTACCACAAAAATCAAGGTTAACACATATTTCAGTTTAAGGGAATGAGCCCTTGCCTCAAATTTATTTGCAAACATCACAGTTTGTAGAGGCGTAACTACCTAAAGCAGCACCCAGGGCAAACACTGAAAAGGCACCCTTTCCCCGCATCATACTATCAGTTCAGGAATTATACACACCGTAGCCCCCCACCCCCTTGTTTGTCTATTGAATTATTATGGTAAGTACCTAAAGCTTTATCTTCGGAGTCCTCACTTTCGAAGAAGTCACATGCTATCATATCACCATGATAATCGAAAGAATATTATATGCCTGATTTTTTTTTCAGCTGAAGATTGCGCCCCCTCCGAGTGGCGCCCAGGGCATGTGCCCTACCTGCCCCACCCTAGTATGCCTCTGACATTTTACATCTTATAAATTTCCACTTATTTCCTCACAAACATCTTCATGATGTTTCAAAAAAAAAAAAAAAAGGTTTCATATTAAAGGTAAACTATGTACTGTAAATATTCTGCAAGAATTGAACCTTTCTGTACCAAAAAATATTACCACATGATTGAAAAGAGCTGTTCATGGATAAGCATAACAGGACATACTTATTCAAACTGGGCTTGACTGCATTTTCCCTTAAAGTCCAGCCATGAAATATACTCACACTTCTTTATGCCTTCTAGTCTGCAAAATGTCTTACTTTTCTATCACAGAATGTTCTCAAATGAACATTGTGACTAGGGGTAGAAGAAAATGTTAATTTCCCAGGGAGCATTGTAAAATTTCCCATAGTTTTTGACAGATTTACCAGATCAAGATTTCTTCTCAATTGCCAAAATATCCACCCAAATAGCAACACTTCCTGGCAAGGCTCTTCTTCCTGATATTTGCCACCCATGACAGCAAATTTCTGACTTTGATTTTGTTTGCCTTTCACACACTCAATGAAAAACTATTCCCATTTGATGAACCCAGCTTTTAAGAAGGGAACAAAAATGTAAGCAACTCCATACAAACCACTCTTTTAAAATATAACACTCTAAAAATGTAAGGAGCTTATAAACCTGGCTGCAAGAGCATTCTACTATTAAGTACCGTATCCATTCTGTATTTTAAATTTCTTTTTCCTCATAATCATCTTTTTGGATTCAATGTTTTGATGGGGGTGCATAAACTTTGATTTCAGTTTCAGCTTTCATTCACTACAAGATTAAAAGCTGTTGTTAAAATTACCTTTTCTTTAAATCACAATGATTTCCAAGTTTCTGTGCCACATGCTTTCAAAACATAAAATGAAGGTAATATGAATGCCTTGCAACAAAGTAAGTTTAATTCTTATCATAACATTTAAGAAGGATAAAGAGATTAAAACTATGGTACTTATCGATTGCAAAGGGGCTTTCACTTCTACAAACAATCTTTTGCATAAACAAAACAGTCCAATCACATCTCAGGAAAAATCAAAAGTTAGTTAACCTCAGTACTTCCACATGACATAAGGCTAAAAGCACTTGCTATTTCTGCTTTAGACATAACAGCTTTTACCATAGCATAAGTGAAAAGAATAATATGAAGTGGTCAGTGTATCCCCAGAAATGACTGACATTCATTACCACCATGAGGAGTAGTGAGAGCAGCTTCCATTTTTTTTTTTTATAATCCTTTTATTACTCTATAATGCTCAGCACCTGAAAAGAACCTAATAATCCTGAATCTGCCCAAGGATAAACCTGACTCGAAGATTTTTTGACAATCTAGAGTGGACAGGACCTTGTGCATAAAATAAAACCTTTTCTGCTTCTCTTGTCATTTTTCCTGTTCAATTCAATCAGTAAATCCTACTGCATAGGCCTTAAAATGAATACAAGTTCACCATCTTACCACGAACATTTCAAAAGTCCTGTTATATGTATAAAAGCCACACTTTTTGTTTCATAATATCAGTCATCTACCTAGCTAAAGGCAAATAATGCTTTAGGTAATTAAAAATTTCTATACAGGAAAACTATGATTTGTTGAACTTGATACAGAATCATCTGGGCGGTTCATATAAAATACATAGCTGAGACTTAAGTTTATTTTCAATAAATAATGATTTTGAGTTGGAATTTGATTCTTTCAAGTGCATGAATGATTTGTTCGTTCAAATTTTTGAATGAATGCAACATTTGTAATTTCTGTTTGTGTGTAGTACCTTTGTAGTACCTTTGTAGTACCATACTGTGTGCACTTGACGAAGAAATCTTTAGAGTAATTACAGTTTGAGTCTGTCACTCTCACAAGAACATTTTGCTCCTCCTCCCCCCCCCCTCCCATTTTTTATTTCCCCACTCACTCTGCCCAAATTCTGGTAGTGCCACTGGAGGGTGGTCAGAGCTTGTTTCCCCAGCCCTATGGCTATGGACTTACAGTGTCTACGATTGAGGGTGGTGCCAGGTTCAAACAACTCCAGTGGGTTTTAGAAAAAGATTTCAAGTTTTGCATAGCAAAGAATCAAACATAATAGCACAGATTCATTTAATACTTGCCTAGCAATTTCCCTGAATTTTGGTCATTAATTCATAATATAGAAGGGACTGCATGTCTTTAGGTGAAGCAAATGATATACCATGTTTGCTCCCACAAAATTGCTTTATCACAAACCTTTCCCAAACACTCAGACTGAAATCAGAAGGAGTACATGTATGCATTAATAAAAGGAAGGTAACACTTGCCAGTAGTCCCTGAGGATATTCTAGGAAGCTGTTCAAAGCAGGATCACAGGTGGTTTTAAAATTAACAGCTTGGGTGGTATACTGTAGGTATATGTACACAGAACCTTTCCCAAAATCAAAATTACAAAGGATTATGGGATGGAGTTTTGGTATGCGTCCTCTTTGGCCACAGTAAAATGCCAGTAACAAACGACACACCAACACTGCATCCCAAAATCCTTTGCAGCTGCTATTGGAAGGTCTATTGTATACCAAATAAGCCATTCAATGATAACAACTGCGCATTCAATGAGGAAATTGTTGCTTCTTTTAGTCCATGTTTCTTGAGATTCTTGTTAATCTGCTTCAAGTTATTTGTGATTCACATTTGGAAAGGGGAATAGAACACAATGGAATTACATTGGTGTCACTTATTTCACAATATTTCCCTTTAATAAGGAATTTTGTTCCAATTTTTCTGAAGCACTATTATGACCCTTAAAACTATGGTAAGTTAGGCAGCTTACCCAGTGAGGGAAGTGCAGTATAAAGCACTCTCAATTTCTTCTGTTTTGCCTTAGCCTTTATCATGCTGAACTTTTTAGAGGGCGGGCTTCATTTCAAAGCATTCAAGCTCTGCAGGTGCACCTACAGAATGTCTCCTTACCAGAAATGACCTACTGTACTTTAGTGGACCACCACCATTTTCTAGAGTTGAGGCCAAAAACACAAATGGAAGGCATTCTTTTGTTTTAAATATAGCATAGTATTAAAAGGTTTTATTTGTGAAGTGGCCTCACAGCAACAATAGCCAACAATTGTCACCATGAGAAGTTGACCATGAAACATTTTGGACCTTCTGCGATGGGTCACAAACTGTCTTTAAAAAGCAAGAGGGGCTCTCTTTTTCGATCCCAATGTATAAAACTTCCTATAACGACCCAGGCTTCAAATACTACAGTAGTTGCTTTGCACTTCTTGTAATGAGCACTGTCAATCAAAACTGTATTACAGTTCACATAGGAGAGCATAAATGCATGCAGTACGTGTTGCTATGTAAAATCATTGTTGTCATACCGAATGATATTTGCCCCGCATGATGATTTGTTGCCATAAAACGGCTTTATTGCAAAGTTACAATTTAACGGTTTACTACCAACATGATGCACAGTCCATTCCCCCAAAAATGATTACTGAGGTTCAGTTCTATAATCAGTCTAACATAGGTCCAGGAGTTCCATCTCAGGCATATCAAACCCCGGCCAAGCCGTCCTCCCCCCCCCCCCACCACATTTCTTACGTATGAAAATAATTTGCACAAAGTGAAAGTGTTAATGTAGAAGTTTGCAAGTCATTTTGCAGGATGAATGAAACAAAAACACTAATTTAAGGAAATATGTTTTATTTAGGAAGTGGTTTAGAATGTGAATTGCAAAGTCAGATATGTGTTACTAGAGCAGGTATTTCAATGAATAGAACCACACAGACTAAATGCCAAAACCTGATGGCTTTATCTATTTGCAGCCATACAACTTCAAAGGGCATCACCTTCTTGAAAAAAAAAACAGAGAAAGTGAAATTACAAACCTTTACAGCCCATTTTGCCATTTAGTCACAATGTCAATGCTTTGAATCTACAGTATGGCAACAGGTGTAACATTTAGAAAGTGGTTTAACACATAACATGAACATGTCTGTTTGCATGTATCAAAGTGAGATGAAGAAACATGGGTACTCAGCAAGTATATTATATTTTCATTTCAATATAAAAAGCCCTAATGAGATTCCTTTATTTAATGACAGTTTACTCCTTGGCAAGACACAACTATCTCACACTTGAAAAGTGGAAGAATCAATGTGACTATTGATTTAGAATTGACATCATTTTGTAGTGCAAGGTGATTTCTTTTCTTCCATACAGAGCATGCTGGAGAGGTAGGCCAAGTGACCTTCTGACTTTAATTTGCTGTGTATAACACCACAATTAGTGTGAGGTCACACTGCTGGAGTGGCCATGACTGATGACTGTAAGGGTAGTTCTCTTGGGATATATTTCTAAACAGTGACCTTTCAATTTTGGAACAGGGGCAATTCTTTAAAACTTTCACTTTGAAAGCAAGTTTTCATTTCACAAGCATCATGGATGGAATATGACAATTGCCAATGGAAATAAGTCCTAAGCAATTTCAAACCAATTTTGAGGTTGCCAACACCTTGGATTCCACAACATATTTTCTTTTAAACTGTGATTACTTCTGGCTAAATGTAGCCAATCCCCTTCCCTTCATCCCTTCATGAGAGGGCCTATAGGCTACAGAAATAACATCACAGTCCCAAAAAAACACAGGGTCAAAAAGAATCTATTTTGGAATCACTCAAATTGTTCAGTACTAATACTATTACATCACTTCCACAATTTTAAAGCACTTTCTTTTGATAGTGAATTCCATATTTAGTTCACTTATACCAACAGGTTAGTAATTTCTCCACCAAATGGGTAAAAAAGGTTGCTGACATAGGTGGTATTCTACTGAGTTTGCATACAAAACCCTTTACACAAACCTGAACTTTTTCAACCAAGTGTGCCATTCAAACTATTACCTAGCCCAACAGCAGAAGTGAATAACAAAGTCTATTAACTACTGTAAGTACAAGTTTACTAAGACTAAAAAAGATATTATTTTTAAAAAAATTTTACAAAGCACAGCAACTGAAACAGCACTTCATACATAAACTTTACTTAACTCCAAGAATTTGCAATATAATTATATAGACGTTGCTTCATTTCTGACTTTCAGGACTTTTAAATCTAATTTCCTCTACAAGGTTGCACCAAAGGCTATCATAATGTTAATTATTGAAAGATGTTGCTCAGAGAGATTTTCCACTACACACAAGAAGAAACTTTAATCAGTACAGGAATATAAACCAACAGTACAGTCACCAGACTGTTTTCTAAACAAAGCCCCCACCCCCACCCCCACCCCCACCCCACCCCCCTTAAACTGATAGTTTATAGATTAGTGCAAATCACAGATCAAAACAAAGTTATAAAATGTTTCCAAAAAAGTTAGTTAAGTGAGTTTTGCCAAGGATCTTTTTTCCAGAAACTTACAACACTTGAGTTGTAAGAGCTTCTCTATCTCAACAACCATACCTTTCAGCTTGTGTGTCTATTGCAGGGATCTCTGACTCTAAAGAGATTGAACCTGTTGTCAAATGTTATGAGTTGTAGAAATGTACATCAAAAGCAAGAAAAACAGGGCATAGAGCTAAAGTAGAGCAATAAGTGACCTTTCACATGCAGCAGAACAAAGCTTTTCCACTCAGTTTGATTGCTGTTATAGAATACTCCTCAGCAGGCCAAAAGGTATGGAAGCCACTAAGCAGACTATATGAAAAAAAGTGTTAAAAAGTGCCATCAGCTTCACGTAAAGTACAGAGCAAGTGAAGGGGTGGTGATCAGAACCACAGTCCTCACTTATGCATAACCTACTTTGTTTTGCAAGGTCAGCGTCAAGTGACTACATCAAATATATTCCCTTCAACTTGTATCATTGTAACAGAGGAGATACACTGTAGAAATATGTACCACAACCTACAGAATATCTCTGAACACCTTTGTTCATATCAAGATGAAACCATGTAAATAAAACTTAAAATTGGGGGGAACCCAACAGAAAACATCACAATCAATGACTGAGATGCAATTTTGGTAACTACTTCATACTGTAGTACTACACACAGAAAGGCCTGTGCTTCCTTTAAGTACACCCATGCTACCTTTTCACAAATTTGAAGAAATATACTGCTTCTTTCAAACTTTTCTTTCCAATTTGCTGAACACAACAGACACAATGGCCTGTGCAAGTAGGTAACTACTACCTTCAGGATATCTATTGCACAAGTTGCCATGAGAATTTTAGTCTCTCTGTTTCAATACTATATAGGTGTAGTCATGTGAAGCAAGAATAGACAGCGATTTATGAAAAGTATTTTTCTTTCACAAGTTTATAATGATGGGAAAAGAAGCTATGAATGCTGGAACCTGCTTTTTCCCATTATGAAGGAGTAAGTTTCCACTTCACTGAACAGATCAAACATCTCCTTTTGACTAACTGGCAATTTTACTGGAGCAGCACTGCAGAAGAAAGAATTGAGCTCTGCTTTTTTGAGTTACACTCTGACTAATGCAGTGTGACTGATAAATTACCACCACATTGTCCAAGTGGCCCCCAAAGGTACTACCATTATTCCACTTGGGTATAGAATGTGACTATTTAAATAAGCACTATAAGTCTCATCACCATAATTGTTTTAATTGCTAAATTTTGTACAGTACCCTACTATTAATTTTCACTGTTAATTTAACAGGTTTGAAACTATCAATCAGCTATCTTCATTCAACAACCTTTCTGCACTCATGTAAGATACAGGCCTACTGTACCTCTTATAGTAAAGCCATAGAATGTATAAGCACTCCCAAAGCACTCCCAGTTTCATGAAGTTGTGTCCAGGAAGTAGGCCAGTGAACTCAAGCTGAGCAATGGAGTCAGAGTTCTTAGCTGAAATCAGATGTCACAACTACTTGCTTGTGATGGGCTACAGAAGCTGTGACAATCTGGATTTCAGTGTACTGTACATGTGTAAGTCACTAACACAACGAAAAGTAACCTAAACAGCAAGACTGCAGGGCTTTCAATGGTATGTCACATGTTACACACATTGGAAATGAAACTGACTTATAGACTCATTTTCTCAATGTCAGATTCCCAAGGTGCCTAGACATGAATTTGAACACCATTAAGGGAAATAAAACCATGGGGCACCTGTCAGCCTGTCAAAATGAAAAAAAGTTGATCAGAAAAAATTTTAAATGAGTTTTATTTTGTAAAGCCTTCAAAAACCATCAAGAAATTCAATCACAATGTGAACAAATATATTGGAAACAGAACCATTGAGAATTTCCTACGCATATGGGCTATTATAATTGTAGGCTGGCTATCTCTTTCCCTTAACAGTTAAGTTGTGCAATGATAACTATAACCAAATTGGGCTAAGTACAAACACTCTATAGAGCATAAACAATTGATTTAAGACGCACAAGTCCTCGGTATGCTCTACTCATGTACTTAAAGATAGAATGCAGTCACCCCAATAAAGAATTGTATAGTAGACTACCCTATTTCCTGAATGGCTCGTGAGAATCATGGGACAGTATTTTTCTCACTCAACTGTAAAATTTACAAGAAGCAACTGCTTGGTTTACCTTGAATATGCAATATTTATGTCCTAAAATATCATGAAAGATGCTTGGAAGAGAAATAAGAAATTTGCGACATTCAGCTATTGTTTCAAAATAAGGTTGGGGTGGCTGCTTATGACCTTTAAGTGGATAGACCACAACCTGTTATGCATTTCTTTATTTGCTATACCAAAGTCAAGTTTGTAGGCTATGTGCAAAGAAATGCTTCACAATAGCACACAGCAACACTATCCAGTTCTTTTTGGCATCCATATTAGAAACTAGTTCACAGTGCAAGAGGCTTGTTTACTTATTACCAAGTGGCAAAACAAGATGCTATAAATCTACAAGGCAAACCTTAACAAGTTTTTTTTTTTATTCAAAACGTTTAAAACTCATGTAAATCCATTTTATTTTCAATGATTTCCACTCAATGTTCAGTCTATTACTGATTTGTCAGTTACAACAATCCTACCTTTCACAAAATTTGCAAGAAAAAACAATTTGAAATATTATCTCATGACCTGGTTTGTACAGAACAACAAAACTTGCTAATTCCATACCATGGTTTCTCTGCTAAACAATCCAGGACACTCTATTAGTGGTTTTCTTCCGAGAATATAAATTTCCGTGACTGCAATTCACCTACAACTTAACTGTGTCTCCTATCTGTTATGGTTATCACAACTTTTCCCTTACTAGGAAAAAAAAAAAAAAACAAAAGATCCTACTCTAGGCCACTAATAATGTACAACTAATTTGTTATGGGGGAGGGAATAAATAACATATGCGTGCTTATTGAAGGATTTATGTAAATTTTGGAGGGCACAGAGTATATTACTGCAAGCCTCTATGTACAGTATACCAAGAGCACACTGAAACAAATCTTACATCTGTACATTGATTTGTATTGTACGAAGCAAATTAATACTTTCCCTTTCCATTTTGAACAAAAATGCAAATTAATACAACATCTGTCAATATCCCAGGGCAGTCACTACATAATAGGGAATAATTTAAGTTGCATCACATCCCATTCTGATGTATATGCTTACTGTACAAGCTGGCCTAACTGCTATACAAATGTAAAAAAATGTGTAGCACTTTATTGTATGCATAGCCTACAGTGTTTTAAGTACTTTACACCGAAGATAAGATCCTCCAAGCTGCAGATGCAAACTTGGAATACTAGATGAATTTCTGCATAACATGATACTTTCAACTTTCAAGGGCTATCTCAAATTTTTTAAAACTTTTGAATTATGGTATGCACTGCAGTGCAGCCATTATAGTACTATACATGAGATGTTTGCAGAATCAAACCTTGCTTAATGTTACCAATGTTTTCTTTCACCACTAGTCTTCAAAGCTGAAATTTTTAGTCCCTGACAGATCACATTTAACAACATGTAGAAATATTAACTTTTCTCACCACACTAGTAACTACATACACTGGCAACCAAGTAGGCAAACTGTGTTAATATCTTACCAAACAATCAACTACTTTTACTTTGTAACTTTGACTGATCAAATCAGAAGTCTTTTCACTTCAAAATTACCATTTGCAGAGAAAGTTAACAACCCTACTGTGTTAAATCTTTTGGAGCAAATTCCAAAGGAAGTGTATGCTGGCATACAGAAGAATGAGGCTATTAGGCCATTCCCACCCCCTCATCTATGTGCGCAGCCAAAAGGTCGGGAGTTGGAATCTTGGGGGGGTCATACCAAAGACTTTAAAAATGGAACCTTCTGCCTTTGTGCTTGGTGCTCACCATACGCAATGGAGTAGGGAAAACAAGCCAGTGAGCCACAACTGGAAAAAAGGCCGTGGCTGGCCAGACTTAAACCAATTGGTTAGAAACTGAGCCGTAAATCCTCATCTAACAAACAAACCCATACATGGCTTTTAAAGATGCCTTCCCATTTGGCTAAAAACCCTGTGTACCATACTAAAAATACACTTTCCTTAAAAAAAAGAAGATACACAACTATTCAGTTAATCACTTAAAGTTATGGAGACATGCCATCAAAGAGCTGTCTTCACGTGGCGGTTATTCTTAGAGCATAAAATCCCCAAATGAAAGGTCTGTTGGAATTATCTCATTTGATATCTTTCACCGTTCTTAAGATATAATTATGTCTTCAAATTTTGATGGTTTCTGAAGTAACTCATTGACTTGATGTGAAAATAATGATGTGGAATGTTGCACAGTGTTAAGATCTTTTGTTCACCCTATATAAAATATCTCTTAATTAATAATTACTGATCAGCTAGTTTACAGTTTTTGTTTCCCATGATGAATCCCTCAAGGAATACCAATGCTACAGGTGTCCTTGAAATGAAGGTTGCAAAGACGAAGGCTAACATTAGCCATACTTGGTAAGTCCCTCTTTTTGCATCACAAATTTACATGTATAGTTCATGTTTAATCATGGCACAAGTTTGAAATAGTTAGACCATTCCTTTTTCTCTCTCTCTCTCTCTTTTTTCCCCATCTTTTTCATTTTTGACAAGTGTGCAAAGAGTACATGTACTCCTCCCCTCTCCTCTAAATACAAAATTTTTGCTGAAAACCATTGCTTGACATATTTGAAACAACACTTGGGAGGATGAGTGGGTCCAAAGATAGTTTTAATTTGAACACATGCAAGTAATGGAAAAAGTGGATGGCCCCTTACACAAACCCTTGATCTGATCATCTTTTCACATTGTGGCATACATCCAAGAAACAAGAAAAAGAACAGGCCATACAATACATTTGTTCTTTTCTCTTTACTAGACTGCCTGGCCTATGACTTGGTTATTGTTTGCAGCCTAAGTGACCATGCTTCCAGTTTATGGATGTCTAGCCCCACTATCAGTTTGCCCACAAGTATTGACCAGTTTTTCCCCAAAGTCCTACAAATTTGCCCAAAATGACAAACAGTTCACCCCCTAATACGCCTAACCTATGTTTATAGCCTCATTGTGTTTGTCTATACTTAGCAGACCTGTGTACTAGTCAGTCTCTGTAATACTTACTTTTTCATACAATGAAATTTGTTGTGAATATCAAGATTTTTTCGTGCACTAAAAGCAAAAAAATTTGTTATAGTTTTTTTCCAAAATATCCACCAGCTTTTGAAAGGAAAGATCACCTGGTAAAATAGAATGGCCAAACTAGTACATACTTTGGGAGGAAGGACTTGTCTTTTGGCACTAACTGGAAGTGGGGCAAAATGATTGAGGTTTCCACGCTTCCCACCCCCTACAGAGATAACTCTCCATTTTGTCCCAGAGTTTGCCAGTTTGCACAAATGGGACTGAACTATTACAAAAGTTGGGGTGTTTAATATTCCTAGTTTACATTTGTGATTTTAATAAAATTAATAGTACATGAAAAATATTTCAAAATATTCTTTTTTGGAATTATTTTTCAACACTTATTAAAGAATAGCCTAGGTAACAACATTTTTTTGAATAGACCTCTTTCTATTGTGACAAAAAAAATTTAACATATGTTTTTCCTACCTAGGCTAGGCCCTATGAACTAGCCTCTTGAATGCAAACCTGCAAGACCTGGGACAAGATCCATAATTTTTATCAAAGTTTGCATTTTATTCAACAAGTGACATGTAACATCTAGCATAGGCCTAGCCTTAACTTAGCATACAATGGCAAGTATACTGTCACTTATGTTAGCCTCAGTTTCAGCATATGATAAACCATATAGCCTATGGATCGCTTTTTCTAAACTAGCCTACAGTATATGTACCAATAGCGTGAAACATTTTTATTGCATTTTTTGGAACTTATCAAATTGTACATTGAGTCTCTTCCATATTCAGTACAAAAACCATGTCTTTCATACAGCATTGAAATAACCTCCCAAAGTTTATTTAGATATCAGTAAACACACTTTTATATGTTTCACGCTATTGGTACACATACAGTAGGCCTACGGTCTATAGTATAATGTGCCTGATGACTTGATTCATATTAAACCAGCGTTTGGGTTTAGCAAAGTTTGGCCACAACTACTGAATAAATTTAAGTTGGCATACCCGAGGATAAGTCTTACGGAATAGAAGCCAAAGACCACGTTTAGGCTATAATACAACTAGGCTGGGCCTAGGGCTTCAGCTTAGCTTTTCCTAGCCTCCCAATGCTTTACAGTTTAGTACTTCAGCTTGCCTACTTTGCCTAGTCTACGTTCACGAAGTTACTTGGTGAAAACATACATAAAATTACTTCTTGATAATTCCTCCCAACTTTCTACAAACTTTATGAAGTTCGGCTAACTTTGAGGAACATAGACTATTCGATTTTAAAGTCGATGGTTGTCTTTTTTGACAACATAAACAATCCCGTAGGCTAAGCTATGGACATAACTTTGGACAAGTAGCCTAGGTGGATACATGTATACGACACAGTGCACTGTGGAGGTCCTCATTACTTACCCAATATGAGGGGAGCGATGGTTCCACAGACGATCAACAAGTATTCAAGAAATTTCAACCACATATTGAACTCCATAAACTCGTTAGATTCGATCCGACTAAATCCAGGTATTCCTCAGACATTACATCGATCTAAGTTCATCGTGGTTCCGGGGATATTCCAGAATAGACCATCTAATATTTGACAAAAAGGGGTAGAAATTCGTTGTAAATCTCACACTATTCGCAGAACCGCAGGTCTTTTGTACCAATATGTATTATGTACAAGTAGTTGAAATATCGAGTATGCACGGTGTGGTACGTACGTACCATTCAAGTTGAGTGTTTCTATTACATAAAGTACAGTATGAATACTTACAGGATGTAGTGGCGTGTATCGTTGGATATGCATACGTAAGGTACGTACGTACGTAACCCTGTCATAAGCATGCATAGAGCTAGTCGTGTGGCATAGCTTACAAAGGCGCACGACCAAACTGTATTCATCCGCTCCTTCAGACCAAAGATATTCACAGAGATCGTGGAGTAGAAACTACTTTTCTGCTGGTACAACAGTAAGGCAGAGCAGCTTGTAATGGATTTTCAAAGCTCAAAACCACAAAAGGTCACACTTTCGAACTTTCGTGGCAACTCACAATTCCGCAATAAATTTTAAAAACCACACGTAGTCTACGCATGGAGCTATCACTCGATCGGAGGGCTAACTCCATGTTCTAGAAATGGATTCGGAATCCTCAGCAACAATCATGTGATTGCCACACTGGAATACAGAAACAGAATAAAGATAACGGGTGGGGTAAGGCAAGGACAAGCACTGCCAGGCAGTGAGCTATGGTGTCCGGCATACCTTCTGATGGTGACAGGACCTTCAGAAAGGTGATGCTGTGCTCGTCTACTTGTTCTAGTGTACAACCTGTTAAAGGAAATTGAATCTGGGTATTTTATGACAAGTCAGAACCAATTCATTCTGAATTTACTTTGTGAGTATCGGAAATGAAAATGATCCCGTCTGAAATAGTCAAACTTCCGTACACTGGAAGCTGCCACTCAGAGCTTCCTGACGTACCGTTCCAAAGACATGAGGGAACATTAGCTAGGCTATGCGATATGGGATTAAATTTCCCAACCTTTAGGCCTACATATCAAGGGCGTAGGAAGCGGGGGCTGGGGAGCCAGCCCCAGCGAAATTTGTGGGGCGGAAGTATACTTAAGCTCGTCCCCCCCCCTTGCATTTGTCTCCTCTGTAAGAAATGTCAAAAATTTGCGGTAATTCACCTCAGAATTTGTCCAAAAATTATGCACCAAATTACATCTAAGGACCCTCACTGAATATCCAAAACTTTTCCAAAGGGCTAAGAAATGGCAAAAATTTGCAGTAATTTACCTTAGAATTGGTCCAAAACGACGCATCATGCATCTAAGGACTCTCAGATATCCAAAAATTTTCCAAAGGGGAGGGACATCCCCTCCTCCGGGACGGCGATCCGAAACAATGTTCATCCCCCAGTCTTGAACAGCTTCCTACGCCTACCTGGCCTATGCTACATATAAGTGTACTACTCTACCAATATGTTACTTTGGTAAGGTTAAAAGGGTTTGTACTAATTAAATGTATAAAACATGGACCGAAGAAGAAACTGAAATCAACCTACAGTGGGCGAAGAGTCCCGAAAATTTTGGGAGGGCCTGCTGGGGAAAATGCCCTCTTGAGAGCAAAATAGGGAAAGCGTCCGAACGACTGGTCGTGGTCAGGGACTACATACTTTATCGTACAGACTAAGGCTCTGGAACTGGAAAAATTCCACGACGCTTGGGGCATCCTTCCCCAACGGTGCCATTCCCCTACCCCCACCTGGTGTCACCCTGCTGGAGAGTGGTTTAAAGGCAGGATTTGTGCCCAAACCGTTGAGAAGTTTTCGTTCATTTAGATTCTCAGATGAAAAACGGTTACGGTTTACCTTATGTCAGGCCTGTTGTTTTATTTTTTAATTTTAAAGTGTTTTGAGGGTATTAAAATAAAGTAAAAACCGCATGAGGTATGTTTCGTTTTATATTCGCTGGGTCGGAAGCTTGGGTTCCTTTTCACGTTGCATAGTGAAACAAACTCCATGTGTGTAGTATATACTGCGTTCCCATATTTTCGTGCGTCCCATATTTTCGTACAGTACACATCTACATCATTAGGCATACATGGCTATTTGAGGCAAGCCTAACTGCATGAAAATAGGGCTCCATCCTACTATATATATACCAGATGATAGAGCTCTTGCCTGCGTTCAACAATAGTAGTTCTCGATATGATCTTTCGAGGGAGAATATATCCTAATTATTCATCTAAGTCTAATTTTAAGTGCAAAAGACACGAGGGAAGCCAAATATTTGTAACGATTCTAACAGTGCCCTGAATGAAATATCTCACTTCTAACTTGATTGTACCAGGATTTCTTGCTAAATCTTTAACATTTACGGGGACGCTGGTTAACCGGGACAAGTTCTGGGGGAAGTGGGGACGAAGCATTGAAATCGGGGAAAGTTAGGACGTGTGGTTACCCTACAGTAGGCTATGGGGCCACTGTAGCTGGCCTGCTTCGCCCCCTTGAAATTTTTTCGCCCCAGGAGGTTTTTCAGTTGCCATTGACTTAAAGGGGCTCATCGAGTCGATATCGATTATGTTGTTACGAGTTTGAAGGAAATCATTTCATGACAATATTTCTAATTTAACCTTATTACCCATGTATCACTTCCTATATAGTTACCAGAAATGTGGGAAATTGTAGTTTTTGTGACCAGGGTTTGCATATGGTTAATACGTAATGGTAAAATGTGTCTGGTCACAAATTTGCAATAAATGATTTTAATCATTAATTATCCTATCATTGCCATTTCAGTTTTGAGTCAGATGTGCAGAATCTTTTAGTTTGATCATTTACCATCAAGATGTGAGTAAAAATAAACCGGTGTGAAGAAAATCATAACTTTTGTGAACCAACTCAATAAGCCTCTTTAATACATTTTTACACATCCCCCTGCATCGTCGATCCGTCCTGTGACAACCATGGCGGTCAAATTTTCTCATAATAGCCAATTTGAGATGGCCCACGTAGACAAACAGTTTTCCAGGGTATAACTTTGAGCTTAATCTTATGATTGCATCTTGAAATGCAAAATTCCCACAATTATTGCTGTTTACTGCCCCTGTCTGCATCTGCATGGTGAATAATGGGCCCAATGACCGATGCTTGATGATAACATGCGCTGAACGGGAACTTAAGTTGTATTGTTGGGGAGATGGCGTCGCTTCTTCGGCAGTTCGGGCGGCTGTGAGTTACCGTAGTACGCACATGTGGCAATTGCACGGTCAGTTACAGTTCAACATCATCTTACGCTACAACACTGGAATTATCACCAGGGAGCTGTCACTCCGAGTGACAACTCCCTGGTGTATGAGTATATGGAAATAAATGTTGGAGATAAATCGGCATTCATATTAGTAAATAATCCAGTACAATATTGCATAGTATTTGGGATAGGAGACTGTTCTCTCAATAAAGTCCTTCACATTTTTCGTAAAAGCTATTCTATGACTTTTACGGGTGCACCCAGTTTCCCTGCAGAGACTAAGCGGGTGTTGAGAGGTCTGCTGACATCACAACGGTCTATAAGACCAGGCAGCTGCCACTAGATTGCCACTGGTAACAGTATAGACCAGGGGTTCACAGGTGTTTTCGGCCGTGGGCCACATTTCCTTGAGTTAACTATTCTTTACCACTGTTGTAAGAGCCACGCAGTGGGTCCAGGGTGTGGAGAAGTCTCATTCCGTGGGGACGAACCCACACAAAAGAGCCTCGAAAATACTTGTGGAACAGGCAGTGCGAGTCTTTGCATTCTTAATTTGGATGGTGGTTCCTTATTGGGGCGCCCAACACGTGATCCAGCTGACATCAGCCCCACCAAGGTTGAAGGGTTAAGTTAAGAAAATTTGACATTCCAAACGCTCTATAGATAGCTGCGGAAAAACTCCCGGAGTACAGCCAAAATCCTGTGCCCAACTTATGCAGAATGCAGGTTGAGCAGGAAAATTGCGTGTTTTACGTAAAAAGATGATTTTAGGCAAAAAATTTGACAGTCGAATGCGCAAAAGACTTCGCAGTCTGTTATCTTTCACTAAGTTTTGTCACACAGGCGAGGGCCCTGTGGCCCGCGGTAGCAAAGAGCTGAAAACGTCATCCGCTCCTCAGTGTAGTATGCGAAAGGCATTCAATTTGCGTAAACTATAGTCGATCATAGGTCCTGCCTGTAACCGTCTCCATGGTAATACAGGTGCTTGCAAAACAGAAGGTAACACTATTAAGATGTCTATTGTATTTCACTCTGAGTATATCACGTGTAATCTTAATCAATTTTAAATTCTTATCTACAACATACTGGTATGTATCCGCTTTATACTGTATTCAGAACGTGAAATCTACGAAGCGTTCACTATCGATGTTTACCCAAGACACTGTTGATCTTGAAGTACTTCCGCCGTCTGCACCTAGCCACTTCCGGTAAGGTCCTTCAGCGGTGTCTGCATACTTCCTGAGAAAGAGAAAGATATATCAAGAACATTTTCATGACAGACGTCTCAGAAACTTTAATCAAATGGTAAACCTCATGATCGGATCGACCTTTGACCCCACAGGCTCGACCTTTCTTACTTAGGTTACAATTATTTTGGTTGTCTGAAACTTGATTACAGACATAAAATGGATTTAAAGGAAACTGAACACAAATTACTCAAGCAGCAAAGGAAAAGAGGCTGGCTCACTCCAAACTTTAATTGCAATATTGTCACTCAACTTATGCTAGGCCTACATGCAGATGGAGGCTTTCTAAATTATACACAGGGTATTCACCGGGGGGGGGGGAGGCATAGATTTTTCATAAATTTGCATGAGAGTGGCATAATACAGACATTGGTCACAATGATGGTTCTTATCCTTAACGATGGTATCAATCTGGATCATCAGTCTCACTCTAGTGGCCTTCAAGTTGAAGTACAGTAGGCCTATATGTTACAACACCAACCACCTGAGCGAAGGACTGGGTCATTTAGGACCATTTCCTGACTTAGACCTTGTGGGCTAGGGGCAGTTTGGGTTCGTTTGGGCCCCTCATCATTCGCAGTTGAAGGTAGGCTACACATAGCTTCTCAATGAGGGGGACTATAGTATGATGAGGGAGGCCATCATCGTTTGGTCCATATCAAGGCTTTTTGGCCAAACTTGCCTCTCAAATGAAAGGAGTAGTATAGAGAGTACAAACCTTGGGACGGTTTTTTTTCGATTCTAGAAAAAGAACTTTAAATGTTAATTTCTAATTTTTCTTAGTTTTCTTTCAATTATGATATGTATGACTGTATGAGGGCGCCCTACTAGGGTCCTGGTCAGAGCCTCCTAATATATGCCTCTGGTCCTGGTTAGGGTTCCGATATCTCTATATAGGAACCCTAGTCCTGGTTATCTTCACCCACCTCTCATGAGTCTGAAACTAATAAGTAGGACACATGTGAGCCTCTCTGCCCCGATACTCAATACATATATATATATAT
>WURT03231813.1:2348-14728 GCA_009936505.3 Holothuria glaberrima | reverse complement strand
TATTTAAAACTGAGAAGGTATATTCAACTTACTCTTACAACCAGTGTGTGTTGAAATTGTGTATAAAATGAGATGAAATCAACTGGATTATGAGTTTTAATTCTTATTTTCTTGAATTAGATGCTTCTGGACTGATGAAGTTATAGTATAAACCTGCAGGGCAGATGTGACTGGAAGAATCAAGAGTATTATTCCCATACCAATCAAACGATTTGTTTCTCAGTACTTTTAAATCTTACATACAATAGCTTTTTGGTTGTACTGTGCCATCAGCATATTTATCGAAGGAACACTTTTTAAGGTCAATTTTATTTTAATATCGTTTCAGATACCCGTCGGATGATGGATGTCAGGAACAGGATCAAACACAGAAAGCTATCTCCGGCAAATGAAAGACCAAATAGGTAAAGTATCTCTAAGTTCATAACAAAAATATGACAAGTACGTTATCCTTTCTCTTTATTCATATCAGTGACACTTCAGCTCTAATTTCCATTAGTTATTGGTCGTGTACCCTTGTCCAAAAAATTGAGATAACCCTCGCAAGTGGATGCAGACAGTTTGCAGTATTCTTGATTATCTGTAGTCAGTGATTTTTTTAACCTGGTGACAGTAGCATGCAGTGTGAAGTAGTAATGACTACCTTCTTGGTGGTGATCCTTAAACTTGGTGAAAAATTATCAGTTGAAGGGTTTGAAGAAAGGAGAGAAAAGTCAGGAAGTTACTCTGGGACGTTAAGCTACTATGAATGTTATAGAAGCCTGTTAGGGCATATAATTACATTTTACATCAGTTGACTTACATTTCATTAATTTTAAACCAATTTTGGAATCCTGCAATTCTAAAAGGTCATTTCAGATGAGAAAACCATAGATTGCTCTTGGAGAAATAGAATCCACCATGTAGCATGACCTGGCTGGGGATAGAGCCCTTAACCTCATTGCTTCAGATGTGACTTCCTTCACCCATTCTGCCCCAGCATCCATCATAATGTACCTCATATCTAACAGCTTCATCTGTTTCTTTAATTCTAAGTGAGGATCAAGTATTTTTGAAAGAAATCACACGAGGAGTTTTAGAAGGAAACAATGTTGGCTGGTTGAATTGGCCTCGTCTGAAGAAACTTATGCAGAACGAGAACTTGAGGGCTCAAGTCATCAGCCAATTGCATCCACAAGATAATACCATCAAGGAGGAGTATATTGAAGATGTGGTAAGAATATTATTTTGTTTTTCTTTGTCCTTCATGCTGCAAAACTTGATATTCCTGCAAAATGTACCCAATCAAAAACAAAAAAAAAATGTAGCAGGCTTAGTGAAAGTATGACATGAAATGAAAAAATGTGAAGAAATGGACAAATCTGGCCCAAGGAAAATTGAGAAGTAAAAAGAAACTTAAAAATGTGGGTTCTGCTTTACAAAAAATGACTAAAAGGCATGAAGAAAACTTGAAATAACATATAAAGAGAAAGCTTAGAACTTATAAAGACTAGAAAGGTATTCATAGAAATGAATATTTGGTTTACTTGGACAAATTGAACAGATAAAGAATTTTGAGTGGTCTCTTAAAAGGGGAAATTCTTTTGTGTGAAAATGCCATTGATTAGGGCAGATGATGTACAAATATGACTGTGTTACACATTTAATGTAGTTGATACTGCCTTTGTAAACTATCATGCACAAATTATTCATATTTCTGATTCAGAAACAGTTTGAATAATGATTGCAATTAAAGTGTTGAAGATAGGGCAGTGGTGTTAATAGATACAATTAGACAAATTCTTTTGGAAAATATGAGTGTGGTCCTGCCAAGTATGTCCAACAAGTAGGGTTGGTTAGTTTGACATAGTGTATTTTGAAGATTTTTATAACCTGGCTCATATTATAGAAATAAAGGAAGTACTCCTATTTTTATGTCTTTTTTTCAGAAAGTAGAGAAAGCTGTTTACAAAGGAATGGTGTCCATTTTGCGAGCCATTGTCAGTGGTCTGGAACATTCATATGAAAATCACACTCCAGGTGGAATGGCAAGCACTTTTGCTCTCTTAGAGATGGCCCATACCCATTACTTTGGAAAGGAGCCAGAAAAAGCAGAGAGGCGGGGCCACAAACCTCGCCATCCATCTCAGAGACCTGAACCTGGTGGGTATCCTCGAGTAAATATGCTGCCTCCACGACCTCGTAAAGTGGTCAGTTCAAACAGCGTCTCGAGCCCAGGGGCTCTCCCAAGGTTGCCAGATGCTTATGCTGACCCAATACCGGTGGCACCCTCAACTGTCCCCATGCCACCGGGGGCCCCAACAGCCCCCAAACCACCAGTGGCCTTGGCTGTTCAGACGAGAAGCATGAGCGCTGATAGAATTGGCGGGTTAGGTGAGGTGTCTGTCATGGCGTGTTAGTGAATAGTTCCTAGTGGTTTTAGCTTGTCACCCCGTCATTTTGTGTAGTGCCATTGCAAACATAGTGGGTTTGTGTCCTAGTTAGAAACCCCTGACATTTTGTCCACATTTGTATGTCCTGACTGTAAAAAGCACTTTGTCTCAGTGGAGGAGTATCTTCTTAAAACAGTAAGTAGGTAATGGAGAATATTTCTCTGATATCTGATTGCATTATTTTCTTCCCCGTGACATTTCCCAGAAAAGCACCCAGGAGAATTTACCTGATAATTCAATAAAGTAAAATAAAAAAAGTCTGTAGAGAGTAATTTGTACAAACCCTCACATACACGATGCTGTTCATCATTTCACACTGTTTGACATTCGAGTTGTTTTATATGTTGTGTGGTGTTACTTGCAGGTAGCAAGCTTAATATGCATAGATGTGTGATGCCATGAAGTTTTAATATTGTTTAAGTATTTTGTTGTAAATATTAAGGGCTTTAAAGGCATTGTCTGGTGGCAATTGGTATGGGTCTTATATGAAAGCTAAAAAAAAATGCATCACACATAGTCCAAAACCCCATACCAAAGCGCCATTCCTAACTTAAGATATCCCTTCCTAAAAATTGGTTACTTGTAATAAGAAATACTTCCAGGTTTCCTCAAGGTCACAGAACATGATCCCAAGTGGGCAAATTGCCTCAGATTCCTTTTGTTATTCTTTATGATTGGATACCGTGTTTGTCTTTGAAATCTACATCGCCTTCTCTTACCTCCTATTAACCTATTTAATCCCTACTTACTTGCAACTACACCCTGGGAAACTAATAGCACACTGGAGAGGGTGCCCTCTAGAAGAGGACAGCCTCCCAAGTCCTGATCCTGCTTACCACCAGACTTATAATTAGATACCTTGTTTGTCCTTGAAATTTGATACTTTTGAAATGTTTAGATGTTTTTCTGTGTAGATACAGTATAGAACTGTTCCATACTTATGGGACAGTGAAAAAAGTTATGAAATGTTCAATGTAATGATATCATCATTATAAAGAAATACAAAAGCTTCATCTAATCAATTTTCCCATATGACATCACAGATTTCCCATTATGCACTGCAGAAGCTGAAAGTATAGCATTTCTTCAAAAATCTGTATCTATCAAATGCAAGATAGTATTGAGATGGGGCTTTCACTGCCTAAACAGAAAATTTTTTTGCCTCTTTTGAAAACATCAAATTTGGTCACCAGAACATGCTTTTAAGTATGCAAATAGTTTGTGGAGTGTTTTTGTCATTGTGTTAGAAGTGCATTTGCAAGGAGTTCTTGGATGCTAGTTAGTGTAAAATTTTAACCATGTAACAAGAATATATGTAATGGTCAAGGGCTCATTGGGTATTATGTCAGGTTTAATGAGGGTGAACTACTATACACAGTCACTCAATTTTAAAGTTATGTTTTTACCTCATTAAATTTGGGGCTTTTTGACTCAAAACCTTTCAAGTATACAGAAAAATTGTATTCCTACAGTTTTGTAATAAAATTGCCTAATTTTACTGGATTAACATAACATGACACCTTTGTGAATTGACTGTAAAACATAATGAACAGAACTGGTACCCGCCTTATGTTTAAAAAAAAACGCAGAACTGTTCTGTATACAGAACACTGCTATGAACAGGATAACAAAGAGGGTGATGCATTTTGTGCAGCATACTGTGAGTTGGTGAAAATCACGCACAGAGTATTATGCTTTGAATTAAGTCACCAACTTTCAGAGGCGGCCTTAGGATTCGGGTACCCATTACCCGACCGGGTAATGAAAACGGGCACCTGGTACCGAATTTTTGCTACCCGACTCAGCCCTATTTGCTATGGTGTCTCACCTCTACAAGCCATCTCTAGTCAGACAGCATGTTCAAATAGCTTCATAGCCCACTACTAGTGCAATTTTGGTTATTTTGTACATTTTAGTAAACTTTCCTTGATTTTTTTGTGTGCTTAATGTCAGCCCATTCTTGCTCTCTGTTTTTTTTTTGTGCATAATGTGCATGATGTAGTAATTATCATTTATGATGCAACATGTGGACTAGTAATTAGGTATGAAAAATATTTTACAAAAGATTTTACAAACAGGAAAAAAAAACAGCAAACATTGTAACTACCACCATTCAAAGCTATGTGTTCAACTAAGTGACCAAAGTGTATTTGGAATTATCAAATGAGGCAAACTCTTCCTTATGTGTTTGACTGGTGACACAAAGGAGCAGAAATTTGACAGTAAGACATTTTTGAATGAAAAAAAAACAAGATTAAGAAGGAAGAAAAATGTTTACAAAAAAAAAATGTTGGGAAAGCAAGAGATAAGGAACTCAAATACAAAGAGTGTTGAAAAGTATTTCAAAGGAAGATAACCCCCCTTTTGCTAACTAAATCTGTCAGTATTTATGTTTGTGAAGAAACTTCATATTGGCTAAAGTTAACAAGGGATTTGAATTGGTGTATTCAGTAGCATAGTAGCATCACAGTGAAACTCTAGGACTCATTGTAACATTTTTGGATGTCCCTTTTTGAGAATGAAATACCCAGTTCTTTGTTACAAATACCTTTTTTTAAAATATAAAGAGTCCTTTGGAGCTGTTTTTGTTAGTTATTTTTTTTTTTTTTTTTATGATTTTAACTGAAATTTACCAGGTAATATTTGGAGCAGAAATTTCTTTCAGAAATACTTTATTTGTTCCTTGTTTGTGATATTTCATAGTGTCATTTTCAACTCTCTGTTCTGTTTGAACAGACATTGTAATAGGATCATGTCAGAACAAAGGTCATGGAAAAATAGGTTAAATAATCCCCAAGGGAGCTATAGATCACGTATAAGAAGTAAACATGTTACTAAAATAGTTGGTTGCACCCTCCAGGCCTTTTAGCTTCTAACTCTAACCAACCTGAAAAGAATATCTTGTGAAACTATGGCCAAAGCAATCAATTGCTTGAAGGAGTAAGTGTTATGCAAATACCAGGAAGAAGAAGGTATGGTGATATTGTTGGGAAATTGAATTGTTTAATTTGCAGAGGTGCTGTTGCCATGGTTACATAGGGAACTGTTCAAACCAAGTTCACTGTATGGGTTAACATCCCTTCTGTGCTCTGTCAATTAAGCTGTTTATATTTGAGGAGGCGGAGGAGGTAACTTTGATCTTAAACTTCAAGGCTAAAAACAATATTTGTCATCATAAAAAAAAGAAAAGAAAAAAAGACGCTGGTTGCATTGTCTTTGTAGCCATGTGGCAAATTATTTGTCTCAGAATTTATTAACAGTTGTGCAGGTAAGGGTTATGTTTTACAGGTCTAGTTTAGATATATTTCTTTAAAAATCTCCAGCCATCGTGATATTTTGTGGTTGCCTGGATAGTAGCTCATCTGCTTGGCCAGCATGTAGATGATAATATTATGGTTACAAGGGTAAACAGGAGGTTGGGATTCCCCCCCCCCCCCCACAAAACCTGTCAGTTACCAACCACATTCTAACAGAACATTGCCATAATAAGTTAAGTTATACGGTCCTTTACGTCTTTCATCCTTCATTCACTGTTTCAACTTGTTTCTCATGTGGCATGCTATTCAAAATGCGGTAAACCCCTCATCCCTCACCCCTGGAAAAAAAAGAAAACAAATTATGATGGAATAACAGCATTGGTGCTAGAGAGAAAAACCTCAAACTTGAATGCACACAGTATCTCTGAATATTCTCTCAAGTCAGGAGTTGGACTCCATGTTTTCTATTTTTTTGTGTGTGTGTGCATTTGTCTGTGTGTGTGAGTTTGTGAGTCTGTTTTTAGGTAAGACTGAGGACCTAAAGAAAGGATTTCGTGTCCTTAGAAGAAAATTCAATAGATTTCTTATGCCCTCTGAAGTTTAACAATAGATAGTCTATTGTTAAGGTTAGGGTTAAGGAAGGAAATGCAATAGAGATAACAATGAGGTCCTTGGTTTGTATGTAAAAGTGACTTGTGTGTGTATGAATGTGTATGAGTGTAAAATTACATCAAATGTTAGTATCACCAATTAATCAACAAGAATAATATGTAGGGTGATTACTACCATATGGCATAGTTGTCACTAGCATCTACAGTGTGGCATATTTGTCATTAGTACCTACCTTTATTGACTGTTGTGTTAACTATAGTACTACAGTTATTCTGGTTTAAGCAGCTGTAGAAGTCCTGTTGCTAGTTTTTTGATGGGATGTTATGATATTTTCACAGACTTTAGAGAGGTTTCGTGGCCAGGACTTTATTTTCTTTGGTACTTCCATTAAGTGATTAGTCTAGTGAATTATTGCTTTTCTCCCCTGTTATACATTCTATATGTTTTTCCTTAAATTTGTTGTTTTTTTGCATGATCTTTTCAATTTAACTCCTTTATCTTTTTTCTTTTTTGGTAAACACACAGCATTTGATGTTGTTATAATTGTTCACACAAGTTGTTAATTCGCTAAATGCTAATTTTATATGAAAAACCTGCAAAGTTAAAAAGAAATTTAAGTTTGAGATATTTCAGTCCCAGGTAAGTCATTCTTAGAAGCATCGTATTAGCTTTAAAGAAGCCAGACATTACCACATATGAGTAATACACACACACATTAAAGATGTTATAGGATACAGTGTAGGCTCTTTCTGTGGGGCATCAAGGCTTAAGATAAGTTAGCTGTGAAGGCCTGTCATGTATTTTATTTTTCCAGTCCTCAGGGATGAAAGTTTTCTGTATTTTTCTGGATTTTTGTGAATTTCCAGAAATTAGAAGTCTAGAGCAAAATCCTTCTGGCATCTATTTTGCTGGGAATATATTCTGGATCTGAATGACAGTAACATTTTCTCAGCAGTTTTGCGCTCATGTTAAACCAACTGAACCTCTACAACTATTAATTAAAGCTGTAGTCCGAGAGTGGCAGCCACTTACACAACAGCCATATAGCCACCACCATGTAACCAAAAAAGTGACTGCTTTGTCACCATATAGCAGCCACTATATCATTGTATAGCTTCCACAACATCTCCCATATTGTAGTCATTTTGTCTGCTATATAGCAGCCACTTTGTCACCATACAGCAGGTGATATATTGCCACATAGCAGCCACTTTGTTAAAGCTGCCACATTGAAATAGTCCAGAATAGCAACAGCAAGAACAGAAAATTTTTTGGCTTTTCCACCACATAGTGGTTTGGTGTGTGTTTTAGCTACCCCTCAAGTTATATACTGATCTTCACAGCTTTGTAGGAACTTCGCATGTAGTTAATATTTTAAGTTTGAGGTGTAACAGTAGGTTTATCAACAGAACAAACTCAAACATTTCGGTAATTTTGATATCGTTAAGCTTACTATTATGTTAATAACTTTTGCTCTCAGAGAAACCTATGTAACCTATATGTTGGGGGTCATACAGGCGGTGTGTAATTTGACCTACATAATTTCCTCCTGAAAATTTTGTCACACATTTAATATTCTATAATATTCTACCATTTTAATTATATTTTCATGTTTTTCTGTAGGCCAGCATGGGATCTTGTCTTCGTATGAAATGCTTGCTATTTAAGATGACTTTGAATGTGCTGTGGTACTACTTTGTGTTCTAGCTTCTCATTTTCTGCATGGCTAGTGCATGAACATTATGGTTTGTTGTATGTGTATGTGTTTGATGTTTTTATTTAGTTAATAATGTAAATCAATTTTGATATTGTAACTTAATCTTTTCTCCAAAAATGGTTGTAAACTACAGCTGGTACGACACCCAGACAGGAGGAGACCTCATTGAATGGTTCCTTTGATGTTGTGGATGAGACAGATGCCCCCATTGGAAGCAGCACAGGAGCTGGGGTACATGGTGCTGTTGGCATTGCAACTGGAGTAGCTGTGACTGGTATGTTTGTTGAATCATACATATTCATTAGTGTCAATTTCTCATCATGATTGGTTGTTGTATTTTAATAGGATAGGGAAGCAATGAGTATATGTTGATCAGTTTTGGGTACCAGTATTCACAAGGAACCTCAGACAAGGTTGATCAGTAACTCTGTTGTGCTTTGGTATCTTTTTCATTACTACAGAGAAAAGGTAGTGTTAATTTCTCATCGACCTGTCAGTTTTAAGAGAGGGAGATAGTATCAATGGGAAATGGAGGAGTGGCCCTGGTCAAAGTCTTGACCAAATATAGGTTAACCCAACTATGCTGGTGCATAGGTTCAGAGGTACACTGAAACTTGACTGACAGCCCAGCATGATTTGTAGAAAAGTGGAGTGAATTAGCAACTGTTAGTATTTCAGACCGCAGGTGGCCACAAAAAGAAAAAGAACAGTAAATGATAGTCACCAATTTTCATGTTTCCTCAGTCTTTGTAGCCTGTATGTTGGTTGATACGAGTGATCTTCCTTGTTTCTTTTAGTTTCCTCTAGTAGTGACTGCTATTCTCAAAACATACAAATATTGAAAAAAAAAAATCTGGAAAATATGAAGTAGATCTAATATTCATGTAATATTCAGTGCTCATAATTGTAAAATTTTTGAGAAGGAACTATTTAAAAATTTTGTCAGATAAATGTCATCTGGTTTAGACCACCATCTAGTTCAATGTGAACTTTTCATAGGCAGAAATTTTCCACTTGTGGTTTGCATGGAAACTTAGTCCCATGATGATGGTATAGTATTAAAACCGTAACAGATAAAAGAATGCTTTAAAAAAGGCTAACTCCTTACAGGTGTCATGTGACCCCTCATAATGCTGAAGGGTGTATCTAACTATTTATATTACTATCTTGCTTTCAGCTGAGTGGATGCAACCAGTATTATCTTTACTTGAAGGTACTTTTGAATAATACTACAAAAAGCAAAACAGTGTGTGTACCGTTTGGTAGTAGCCCTTTTGAGAAAATAACGTTGTTTTAGCTACGTTTACAGTGTAACCCATACTGAACTGCATGGTATTCTAGCTGGCATATTAACAAGTTTAAATACCTTTTTAATGTTCAAATTGCCTGGGTAATGTCCACATAATATCTGTATATACTGGATAAAACTATAGCCTCTTGTAGCCCTAGATACTGAACCCTGTGTATTTCTTTCTTCTGGTTTTTTGCAGTGAGTATTAACCTATTTTTGGTGTTCATTTGCTCATATCAGAATTGTTGTAGTGTGACTCTGTTTGCAGATTGCTAAAATCCATTGCTTTCTCTTGAAAGGGGAAAATGACTTACAAAACAAGCTTGCGGTATTTAACACTTTTTTTTGCTTTTTCCCACAAAAGTGTGGCAAAAAATAGAATTTATGGACAGTTGGATATCCTGTTTGTGGGAACCTCATCACCATTTCTTTCGAATGATCAGGTTTTCTTTGTTTGTTCGAGTCTAATAGCTACAGGAATTAAACAAGTCGGGGGGGGGGGAAGATTGGGAGGTCTGACAAGGACAAAGACATACATTGGTTCTAGATATGCTATTGCCTTGGTTTAAAACTAATTTGAATCATATTTATGGAGCCTCTGAAATACTTTGCAGTTAATTGGTTAATCATGATCTTTATTGAAAGTGTAAAGGAAGACTTCAGGATCCCCAAGTTACAGTACTTTGAAAAATGAACAAAACAACCTTTTCCAAGTGTAAAATATTACTGTTTACATGGTAGCCGTGAATAATGCTTTACATACCTTGTAGATACGATGCTGTTTAAGCAAGTTGGTCAAATGATGCACAACTCTATGTAAAAGAAAAGAACAGAAAATAGAAAAAGAAAAAGTGCTGTTTCATTATCTGATCAATAATATGAAGAAGAAAATAGACAAGATGGGAATCTCCCCAAGCCTGCCATCAATTGCAGTCTTTAATTTAGAAGAGTACTGAATGTCTAGTACAGAAAGTAGTAAAAAGTATGGAGATTGGCTGGGTTTTTTCTTTTAGTAGTCTGTTAGGAATAATCGCCATATTGTGTTGTAATAAAGCAGTGATAGTGATGAGTATCTTGTAATGGATATGGACAGTACGGATTCTGAACGCTGCTTGTAAAGAGGATTTATGTGTGTGTGTGTTATTTCTGCACCAGAAATTGACAACATAAATTATGCTGTTTTCATGCATATGTGTGCCATTTGCTGTCTGCATATATGGAATGCAACATTTGACCAAATCATGTAAATTTCATAAGTCTACAGTGTTACCAAAAAAAATTGTCCTCTTCGGAGTGGAAAAGGAGATAGAAGCTAGGTTTCAAGTGGGGGCCTGTGGACCATTTGTTGTGGCCCACTGTGTGCACAAAAATGGCCTGTGAAGGTACATGGAGTCCAAAATTTTCATGAGAACAAAAGCTGTTTGATGAAACCCTGGCTACTGCAAAAAAGTTCAAAGCAAAATCTCAGGTGCAAGTGGCCCCTGGCCCAGAACACTTGAGAACTTCCGAAAAGGAATGATGATAGGGGACGGGAAAAAATGGTGGGAGTGGGAGGGGGGGGGGCAGGGACAGTAAAGAGTTAAACAACACAAGCAAATTGTCTTCTCAGTGCAAATTTTGTATTATCTCTTCAAAAGTATTGCTTATGGTATTTGTCAGAATATTACTTTAATACACCAACTTTTTTTCGAGGAATTTGTTTCATGCTCATTCTTTTCTTGATAATTTTTAAACACCTCTAATGAAGCACACCCATAGACTCCAGAATAAGGCATCCATCTCATCTGAAGTTAGATAATGGGGAATCAGTTTAGTAGAGCATGTACAGTAGTAGTGTGTTTTTCCACACTGAGTAATGTGAATGTTAATAGATCACTGGGAGGCTCAGGCAAGCATGGATCTGGTGAACAGGTTTCTAAAGCCCCTTTCACGATTGGCACACGACTGCTTGCAACAATTTGGTCATGTGATAGGGCAGAAAAATCTTCTATCCCACTACCAAATACAGATCAAATGCGACTTAGGGTTCGTAAAACCTCGTGCATTGCATCGCACAACAGTCGTACTACCCTCAATGCGACCTAATATGACTGGATCGATTGCGTCTAAATTTTGAACGTTTGAAATTCATGGTCTGATCGCCTGCGCCACTGCAGCGAGTGCGTCTCCCCGCACAACACTTTGCAAATGCTTGAGCAGCAGCGACAAAATTTTGTCGCAATCGGCCCTGAACAGGTCGTGCGCCAATTTTGAAAGTGGCTGAAGATTTTGTACCCTGTCACATGACCAAATTATTGCAAGTAGTCGTGCACCAAATGTGAAAGGGCTTAAGGTGATCATACCCCAGACAGCCTTTGAAGAAGTTGGGGGGTCTATTTTCATTTTTATAGAAGAACAGTCATGGCGTGAAACAAGCTTCACTTAAATGTAGAGTAAAGAGTCCTTTAACATTGCTAAGAACGGCAAATTTACGAGTTTTCAATATTACCACTATAACAAACATAAGGTATAGAAATTAAATACCATGAAAAAGACATAATAGTCAAATAAATTGAATAGTAAATAACTTTTAAAGAAAACTTGAATTGACAAAATTAGATTCTTCTCTTGCTATCAACCTTTGAATCTCATATTCACTATGCTGCAACCTGAGATTGTCTTAAATCACATAGTTGCCACATCATCAAGAAAGAAAGATGAAATTCTTTGGGATATTCATCATACCCTCTAAGAGTCAACTTTTTTCTTTTAATTAAGAATTTTACATTGGGTGAAAAACAGAATATTGTCTTGAGATGAATAGTATAAGTTTGGGCATTTGTATCAAATTTCAAAACTGACTCTTCATGTGTACCAGAATAGCTGTTCTGAAGGAAGATCTGTTCTAACCTGACACACTGTGTGTATGCCCTGTTGTAAAAGCCATTTGCTGTCATTTCAATTACTTCATTTTTGTTTGGTTTTTTTAAGCCTGATTCTATAGGCTGGTGCTTGTTTGTGAATATTTCTGTCTCCCCCCCCCAGATTTTTTGGCAACTGTTTTATTTTTAAAACCATTGGGTTTATTTTTT
>WURT03231703.1:14280-26463 GCA_009936505.3 Holothuria glaberrima | reverse complement strand
TTTAAGTGGCTGGAGATTCTCTGTTTGTATTTCTGTTGTATTTAAGTGGTTGATGTACAGGGTAGGGGGATAAAATTTGCAATAATCTCCTGGGGTAATCAAACAGTCTCTATTGGAACTATTCTACAAGAATCCTGCAATGCCGCACCTTTATAGCATAACCAATGATAATGGACATTAGTATTATTTCTGGAAGTCCATGTTACAGTATGAAGGAAAGACAAGATCAAGCTTACAGTTCAGTTCTTTTGTTGCTAAAATGAGTAATCGCCTTCAAGGAAGAACAGAAAAAAAGGAAAAGATTTGCTGGTAGGCACAGTCATAGCCTAGTGGTGTATGAAGATTTGGAGCATTGATTGTGACAAAATCGGCCATTTTTTTTATTTTAATGTAAATTTGTTTCATATGAGATAGATGCACCTAATATGGAAGTCTGTCAGGGGATGGAGGGCTGGGGACTTGTTTTTTGGTTTCGATGATTAGAGAAGAAACCTATACCTATGCATGTGTGTGTATGTATGTATGTATGTATGTATGTATGTATGTGTTTGTTTGGCATTCAGATTGAGGACCTAAACAATGGATTTCAGGCCCTTAGAAGGAAATTCAGTAGATTTCTGAAGTTCCCGAAAGTTTAACATTACACAGTCTAATGTTAAAGTTAGGGTTAAGGAAGAAAATACAAAGGAAATAACAAAGAGGTCCTTAGCTGGTATGTACTGTAAAGTTGACTTGTGTGTGGGTGCATTTGTGTGTGTATGTGTGTGTATGTGTGTATTTGTGACACCTTGCTTGTTAACACAATATCTCAAGAAGGGAGACCCTGACAGTTCTCAAACTTGGTACACTCCAGAAACCTTGTTAATACTGTATCTCAAGTTAGGAAGCTTGGATTGATTTCATACTTAATATGTATATGTGTTATGGTGAGAGGAAGAACCCTATTGTTTTAGGCGGGGTCACAGGTCATCTGGGGTCACCAGTGGTCAAACTCTAAACCTCGTTTACACGATATCTCAAGGTAGGAAGCTTGGATTGATTTGATACTTAGTATGTAGATGTGTTATGGTGAGACAAAGAACCCTATCGTTTTTGGTGGGGTCAAAGGTCATCTGGGGTCAGTGGGGCCAAACTCTGAAAACCTTGTTAACAAGAGGAAGAACCCTATTGTTTTTGGCGGGGTCGAAGGTCATCTGGGGTCACCAGGGGTCAAACTGAAAACCTTGTTAACATGATAACTCGAGATAGGAAGCTTGGGTAGATTTCATTCTTTGTATGTTGATGTGTTACAGTAAGAGAGAACTCTTAATTGTTTTTGGTGGAGGTCAAAGGTCATCTGGGCTCACTAGGGGTCAAACTCTGAAAACCTTGTTAAACATGAAATCTTGAGGTAGGAAGCTTGGATTGATTTCATACTTAGTATGTACATGCATTTTATGGTGAGGGAAAGAGCCGTTTTGTTTTTGGTGGAGGTAAAAGGTCATCTGGGAGCACCAGGATCAGATGCTGAAAACCATGATCTTTATCTGGAGTCACAAGAGGTCAAAAAGCAAAATTTCCCAAGAATTCCCAAGATCTATACCTATGGTCATCACAGGTCAAAAAGCAAAATGTTTCAAGAATTTACAAGATCATCATCTGGGGTCTGCAAAGGTCAAAATGCAAAATTTGCCAAGAATTCCCAAAATCAAATATTAACACAAAACTGTATTTTTCACAGTGACTGAAAGAAATGGGATAACATGGCATTATTTGGAATAAAATATATAAACATCATCGAAACCTCAATGCATTTTTACATTCTGGTTATCTTTTGCAAATTTAAAGTTGCAAGTTCTTATGGAAATTGATTAAAGTGAGAAGGCAATTTGAAGGCCAGCAATATTAAGCTACCGTAAATCACAAAAACTATTTGGTTCTCCTTTTTTAAAAAGATCTCTTAGTTTCCACATTTACGTTTTTATGTTCCCCAAAGAAAATGCTTCTTACAGGGATGTTGGACTATTGGTTAGGGTGTTGGACTTGTGATACAGGGGTTGCTGCTTTGACTCCCACCAGGGTCATTACATGGTGTCCTTAAGGTGTTGGACCAATTATCAGTGTTTAATATTGGTATGGGCCGATATTCTCCATTTTTTTCAGTTTCTGTAAATCTTACGTACAATGCTGAGTCTCCTCAGGGGATATTTCTTGTCACAAACCTTATAAAATGCTAAATTATTGTACTATGTTGACTGTAAATCTGTAAATGACACAGATCTAAGTATTAGTGGCCAATAGCACATGATTCAGTGACTAGTACCCTCATTTTTCAAATATCTGTATTGAATTGGTATCGGTCGATGTTGAGATTTTCATTATTGGCATATGTAATATCGGTTTCTTGCATTATCGGTACAGCACTTGTCCATGGGCAAGATGCTTTGTCTCAGTAACCTCTCTCCACCCAGGGGCTAAATGGGTACCTGTGTGGTGTGCTGTAGTTTAACATTTCGTGAAATTGGTTTTAAAAGTGTTCGTTATGAAAAAAAAAAATAATCAATGTTTGCAAAGTCAAATTATAAAGTTTTTTGTATAATAATTGGATATCTCATGAGGTAACACAGGTTATTTCAAATTTTTGAAAGCTGTGTGAAAGCAACCAGTACTTGGACCATTATTAAGGCATGACTGTAAATGATTAATGGTATTGAAAGCCCCTTCCATTAGGCATGCAACATCTTCTGTGTATATGAAACTTGGCAAGTCTTTTAAGATGGAAGATTCCAGATTTTGTACTGCATTGATGATGAAAGATGACGTGCTTTGAAGATTTGTTCTGTTTTATTATAAATTTGTTGGATTATCTTAACACTTTTTTTCATGTCTTTGCCAGAATTATTCAGATGCAGGCAGTCCAAGATGTGATACCATTCCAAATCTTCAAATGCAAGGTTGCTCTGACATTTCAAGTCCCAATAGTTCTGTGCAAGTTATTGCGGTAAGATGGGTTTAAAGAATATGTAAATTAATATGTTTGATTTTGTAAATATTTATAATTGATCAGGAAGAGTATGTGATTTTATGAATATTGATGTTTTGCAAATTTTCTTTGGAGACCTATTATGTTGTTTGCTCATCTGTTTAAAGTGTATACTAGAAAAGTTAATCAAGGATAGTAATGTTTCCATCTTGAAGTGAAACTCATGTTTATGCATGATGATTTTTACTTTGTAACCATCCATATATGTTTTACTGTGAAAATTATGTCAGTTAAGAAAGAGTCATTAATTTGCTGGAAGTAAAAGTGGAAGGGGAAGAAATTATTATCAAAAGGAAAAAAGGAAAAGAATTTAGCATGGAAGATTGTTTAAGTTTTGTCATGATTTTTACTAACTTTCAAATGGTGGTCTCTCTGAATTCCATACTATGGTTATGTTGCACTGTCAGCTCTCTTGCATTAGCATATTTAAGTTCTGAAATACTGTATCATGCAAAATACTTGGAAGAGAAATAAGAGGAAATTTGTGAGACTTAGTTATTTTTTTCCAAGTAAAGCTGTATGGAATACTTAAACATGCTTGTATGTGTTGATTAACTGGTCATGAAAGAAAATTTGTTAGGGGTAAAGGTAGAAAAGTGAAGGGCAAATGCTGCCGCTCCAATCTGAGTAGAGGGTAAGTAAAGGTGGGTATTGTAACCTTAAATCACAGACATCATAGACACACTGTACAGGCAAACCATCATGTGACCAAAATTGTCACCACCATTGGAACAAATGTAGGCCTACCAAGATTAGGCTCCTGTCCTTTGGATAATTTGACTATAAAACTGTCACATTTCAGATAAAATACAAATATGATTTAACTGATCAAGCACAATGTAAATACTTTACATTGCCCATTGATTTTACCAAGCCTTGCATTTTATTTGAAAACTTCTTAGGTTTCTCAAATAATTCATTGATAGTAAACTATCTGAGCAAGTAAAAAAAATTATGCACAAGACATAGGGTGCAACCGTATTGGAATGCCTCAATGTTTACTTAGTTTGGCTACACTTTTTGCATAGGACAAGATGAGCCATCCCTATTATAAAAAGTAAGCACCCTCCCTCAATGGTTGTTTTTACTCATTTGCAATAATTGTTTTCATGAATCATTTAACACACATTTGACACTCAGTAAAGTCTGTATGTCATGTTCAGTATGCAGTTTATTTGGTTTGATAGAAATACATGTGATGAGCAAGGGGAACGGACATTTAAACTCTGGAGAGTTGCATACATTTGTTTGTGACAATATACCATACAAATGTACCACTCCACTTACCAGAACACACCATCACTTATTATTGTCCAGTAAAATATTTCAAAAATCATGGCAGCCTTAAGACCTTTTAATACCAGTCTCACATGTCATCACCTGATTTATATTAACATCAAATGACATGTATGTATTCATCTTAATAGCACATTTACTTGAGATTTTATTTACGTTCCTCTCTTATGTCGGCTTAAGGGGGATACTGAAATGAAAGCGTTGCAAAGCTAGGATAATGAAAAAAGACAAAACATTTATCCTGAGCACAGGATCTGTTCCTATCAGATATCAGATGGAATCTAAAGTAAAAAGAAAAACAAAAAGTATCCATAAACACAGTTTAGATAGAAAAAAAATTGACATTTTTATCCAGGCAATCCTGATTGACACTTCCTGTCAAGATTATTCTCAATTGATCTTTCCTTAAAAAAAAAGCTCACCCTGGTAACAAAGGGGTTTATCATATGTCTCATCAGTATTACTGTAATTTTTGGAGGTGTATGTGGTTGCTTCTAGGCATGGAGCTATTATGGAATAGTTCCTTATCCTGGGGGGAGTGAGTCAAAAGCATACAAAACTCCTTTTTTGATTGCTGACATTTTCTGTGTGAATGACATAATTTTGTGGTTTACCACTGAACTGAAATATTTAACCTTTGGTGCGGCACTATTGTATGTTTAAGGGAAATAAGCAGTCACCCCAAATTAAATGTTGATACATTTGCAAAATCTTACAATCCCCTTACAGATGTCTTGAATCATGTTTGTGATTACTGAATATTAAAGGTAAATCAAGGAGGAGTTATTCTTCATGAATGCACCACTTCAAAAAAAAAAATACCGCAACATGATTAAAAGAGCCATTTATGTATTAGGGTTCTGTGCTAGGGTACAACAATTCAAATCTGGCAGTGGGGGATGAGGGGGGGGGGGTCTGCATTTTCCTTCAATGGGTAATGTGATGGCAGTTTAATGCTACAAGTACTAGGTATATTATTTCAGATGGCAATCGGGAAGGGTACCTTGGGTACCTTATATCTACAATAAGGAAAGATTGTATCACAAAATTTTAAAAATGAAAGGTTGATCCAAGTCTTGTTGTCACATGATATTTCTATCCAAATGTTAGATACCTTGGAGATTGCTTGTTAACACAATATCTCCAGAAGAATAACTTTGAGGGATCTCATGTTTACCATTTGGATTGCCCATATTGAGTAGATGATCTCTAGTATCTTTAGTGGAGGTCAAAGGTCATTTCGGGTCACCGAGGTAAAAATGTTAAAACATTTGTAAACACTGTATTTAAAGAAGGGTAACTGTGAGGGATCTCATATTTAGCATGTGAATTGTCCATATTGAGTAGATGATCTCTATTATTTTAGTGGAGGTCACAGGACATTCGGGGTCACCAGAGGTCAAAAGGTCAAAATTTTGTAAACACAATATTTCCAGAAGGATAACTGTGAGGGATCTCATACTTAGTATGTGGATTTGCAAAATTGAGTAGATGGTCGATCTTGTTTTTGGTGGAGATCATGGGTCATTTGGGGTCACCAGAGGCTAAAAGGTCAAAACCTTGTAAACATGATATTTCAAAAAGGATAACGTTGAGGGATCTCACACCTGACATGTTGATTGTTTGTGATGAGGGAAACTTCCTTTTGGTTTTGATGGAGGTCAAAGGTCGTTCGGGGTCACAAGAGGTCAAAAGGTCAAAACCTTGTAAACTCAGTATCTCAAGAAAGATAACTGTGAGGGGGTGTGTGAATTGCTGATATTGAGTAGATGATCCCTGTCATTTTTGTGGAGGTCAAAGGGCTTTTGAGGTCACAAAAGGTCAAAACCTTGTAAACATGATATTTTAAGGAGGATAACTGTGAGGGATTTCATACTTGGCCTGTGGATTGTTCATATTTAGCATGTAGATGGTCATATAAGGTGGGTGATTCGTATTATTTTAAGTGGATGTGAAAGGTCATTTGGGTCACAAGATTTCAAAAGGCCTTGACCTTATTAACATGATATCTCAAGTAGGATAACTGTGAGGGATCTAATGCTTGTCATCTGTGTGATTCATGTTTGTTGTGATATATCATATGGCAAGGAATCACTTAGCCTTTTGGCTTTATGGTTATGTTAGTGATTAAGTAAAAGAACTACATGACAAACCTCATGTTGTCAGTCAAGTTTAGGGGGATGTTCCGTGCATGGATATTTACATAAACAATAAATGATATCATAAGCGATATCAGGAGCCAAATTACATATTGATATTTTGTACCAATATCGCCATATCGTAACAACCTTACACATTGAACAATTAACTGTTGAAATTCTGTCTTAGTGGTATAAAGTTAAATTTTTCTGTTCTTCTTTTCTTAGGATGATCCTTTGAGTAATGCTGGTGACAGTAATGCAGTTCAAGTAAAACCACAAGAAATAACACTTCAGCTACGACCAGGTGAGATATCAAGTCACGGTTGAAACGGGGGGGGGGTGGGGTGGAGACTCTTGATGCCTGGACTCAAAACATTACTTAACTAGTTCAGTCAAGTATGTCTCTGGGATTGAGTTTACAATATGTGTCTGCTAGTCTATAAAGGTTGTGTTTGACAATTGTGAATTTATTCACCCTTCTCAGCTGGGGATGAATTTCAAATTTCGTCTGACCCTGTTCATATTAGCCGTTTTGGTGATGTTTGAAAAAATTAAAACTGCACTGTTTGAGGTAAGCAAAGCATCTTCTGCATGTTAATGCACTTTCTGTGTACACAAGTAAGGCATCATGTCAAATAGCAAAGCTTTGTTGCCTTTTGTCGTTTCACACATTTCAATATCAGTAAGAAATTAACCTTCCTGTTGTAATGTGTTCTGCCACAAAGCATGCCTACAACCCCTGCAGCTTGGCTGAGGCAGCTACAGCCTGAGGCTTGGACAAAGTGCCATAAATTCATCAAGCAATCATTAGCATAAAGAAGACTTACTGGTCTCCGTCCAGAATTAAAGCAGACATTACAGGACTTGAAAGTAACATGTGCTTCTCTTGAGCTACAAACAGTATCTACATTCAAAAACTGGTACTCGTCACCCCAGGTATGACTTTACATGGGGGTAAGCAAAAGCTTCAACTGGTGACTACCCTTTGATTGACATCAGAGTTACAAAATCAAAAGATGCAGAGTAGCTCATATTACACACATGCAAAGAGAGTGTACTGGTAACACAGTAGGTCCTTGTGTTTTTACCAGGATATTGTTTTAAGTGTTACTAGGTTTGTGACTGCACAAAGAGAAGCTTAAGACAGTTGTGGTAGGTGCTAGAAGTAACATAGGTGGAGGAATTGGAACTGTCAGGGATGATGAGTTTCTGTCTTTAAAAGTCTTTCTGCAGCTGTTTCTTCATTCTCTGGAGCTCTTTCATAGTGTGCCATATGAACATGGCTCCATGCATACATCATCTTAGTAAGGAGAATAAAGAACAGCTAAAACAGACAAATGCCGATTAATCTAGTTATCTCAATTGCTGCAGCGTCCTTGATTACTTCTCTGTGGGAATGCGAAGTATATCTGTCGTGTTTTCGACTTGCAAAAGTCATTAAGTCCAATATGATGGCATTTCTCTTGTCTTGTTCAACATCCTGTGCTTCTTGTACAGTATTGTAATTTTTATAAACCATAATTAATGCAAGTTAAGTGACAAAAAATGATTGTAAATATAATTTGAAAGGAAAAAATATGCTTTTCTCCCTCCTGAATAACTGTCCTACTGTAAGTCTAATTCAAAGCTTTTACCCCCTCTTTCCATTTTGCGGACTGCTATTATAAACAACTTGCTTACTCTCCCCCAAAAGTACTATTTAGATTGATATCAAGCAGCTAGTTTCAAAGGATCCAGTGAATACAAAAATTAGTTAATCGTTAAAATGAAATCGCATTAATCACAAAATACGGTTTTTCGTACAAACCTAGGGTTTCCTACTTGTAAGACATGTGGGCTGTAGTGGCTAATTGTATATTCATATAAGTGATGGCAGTGCTTGAGAATTTTCCCAAGGTATTTGGAAATCTAAGGATTGACTTGAAAAACTTGGGGATTAGACCTTATAAGGTGGGAATATGGAGACTTTACTGTAGAATTTGAGACTAATATTTTGGGAATATAAGCCAATTTCAAACACTTTACCATGTAGAACCTTCTTGATTACATCATGAGTTATCAGGAACTTGTCATTTGGTCCGGGGGTCAGTTGGGACAATCTACTCTACAGCACCCATGATGTATTATGAAGGCTCCGAACAACTTACAGTGGGAGAGTTCAATCGGAACTGTTGAACGATCCCCAGTCAAAGCATGGAAGTACTACCTTCGAGTGAGCACTACCCCTGGTTAAAGACAACAAAAAAATAACAATCCATTTCATTTGTTAGCATTACTTATTCACCTGAAAGTAGGCATGATGTTTGACAGAGGTTGTATATTAATTAAATGGAAAAGATTTTAGCTAGTGTCTATGGCGTAATTGATATGGCCTTTGACCCCATTCGTGAGCTTATAGATGTCATGGGTTCGATCTCTCATGGCGCAAAACTATCATTTTTCTTTTCCCCTTCAGCGTCAGATTCCCTAGTGTGAATTCCTTGCATTCTGGTTCTACTTTTGTGTATCATCAAAACAGGGCTACTTCCTTACAATTGTTCGTCGAAACTAAAGTGAAATGCTGTTTAAATAGACTACTACTATCTATCACCGTTGGTCTTAGAATTAAGGAAAGTTGAGAGTGTGTTACTGTTACTGATAGCTAAATGAGAATATTCACCTTGACCCTTGATAGGCAGGAAACAGAAAAAATTGTTACCATATATTTCATAGAAATTTGTATTTATCAAGTTACAAAGCTCTGAGAGAAGTTATCATCACTATCATTTCAGTCAAGGATTGCCTACTCTATGAACTTTCAAGTTTCTGGATTATAAAGGATAAAGTGTTGCTTTCTTATTGGTTACAGTCATCATGAACAGTGTTTCTATTTGGTAGAAGGAGCAGCTACCTATGTGAGCAGTTTGTTGTTACATGGCTCTAGAGGACCATTAGGATGTCTGTCAATATTTGAAATGTAAATCAATATTAAATGGCTGCAAATATAATTTAAACTAAAATTTATCCAGTTATTATTTTTTACTCATACAGATAATAACTTTGTACCCCCAAACAAAAGGCAAGCACCCCTCACCTCTCATTTTAAGATGAAAGGGCAATCATTAACAAACCCCAATTTAATAACTCAATCACTCAAGTACTTCAAAAAGTAATTTAACTTTATGACAATTGCAAAAATTCCTCATACAAATTGCAACATACATGCTAGCTTTACTGCAAGGGTTTTGTCGTTACAGTGTTTTTTGCTTGGTAGTTTCTTGACACTTAGCTGTATCCTAATATTTACGATAAATGTACATGTGAGCCTTCACTATGAGCTTTCGAGTTCCTGCTGATGGAAGCTAGCTGCCCTTAGAACTAGACAAATCTTTCTTGCACAAGAAACTGATCACTGTTTTGCTGTATTGATAGTAGCTTGTGCATGCCCCTGGGCTATGTTCTAATAGACTGAACAGAATCAGAAATACCATAAACTGGGTGTATACATTGCTTGCATTTGAATACTGTAATTAATGAAAGTTAATATGCAAGAATATTTTCTAATTTGTAGATTATTTCCAACACTCATCTGGTGCTAAAAATAGGGCCAGACAAATCTACATTTTTGCCCTTTAACTGGTGCAGTTGGAGCATTTTCTGGTGTTTTTGCACCAGAAAGCCAGTCTAGCTTAAGTTGCAAGCCCTGCATTACTGATACTATGGATGTATTACTTTTCTTCTTACTAATCAATTACAACAAGTGCACAACTTCTTGTACCATTGGAATAGTTCCTATGTCTTGGTTGCGACTGTGGCTGTTCCAATCTCAACTGCTCTATTGTTAAGAAGTAGTGCTTTATTTTCGTGGAACATAATCATATGGGTAAGTTTCTGGTTGTTACTTTTACTCTCTGAGAATTTTTTTGTGACATGTTTCAAATAATATAATACTAGGTATAAAATCTTTTCTTGATTTTCTCATAGGTCAGCCAGCAAAGTTTAACTTTCAAGTCCGACAAGCAGAGGACTATCCAGTTGATTTGTACTATGTCATGGATCTCTCAAAATCCATGGAGGATGATTTAAGGAGTCTTAAAGTCCTAGGATCTACTCTGGGTAAGATTTATAGAATAACAAAAGTTGTCACAGAAGGTAAGGGAGGGGGGCAGAGAAGATGTCCAAATGTTTTGCACATTAGGTGTGGGGTCCAAGGGCCCACTATTGCCTGGGGAATTGAGCAAATATTAAGGCTTTATAGGAATCACAGAGGTGGACTTATAATTCACATTGGCTAAGATATGACTTTCTTTAGGTCTATCACTTTCTATAATCACATGCCATTGTTTGCAGCATCTTATTTATCTTTCAAGTAATTGGAAGAAGGTTGGAAGAAGGTATATTAGTTACTCTGGTTGGTCAGTAACATGTGCAGATCAGTGAGGTGTAGTTGACTGTTGCACAGCAGAGTGGCAGGACAGTTAGTGCAATCACATTCTCAAAGTTCATTCAGAGTGTTGAGTAGAATATTTGGAAAGTGCTGAGAAGCTTTGGTAATGTCTTAGGAGTAGAAGATAGGATTTGAAAACAGTTTTTGAAAACTGTTTAACAGGAGGTGACAACTATTGATATTAGAGGAAAGACTGAAACTGTTCTCCTTTGCCCTGAGAAATTTGACCATTTAAGGCAATTTTGAATGGCTTTAACTTTGTCAATGTTGTTCTCTTTTACAGCTGAAGAAATGAGCCAAATCACCAGTAATTTCCGCCTTGGGTTTGGATCTTTCGTAGATAAGGTCGTCATGCCATATGTTAGTACTGTTCCAGAAAAGTAAGTGTCATTACTAATTCACTTTCCTTTTTGCTGTAGACTATGAAAAATTCTTTTGCTAAGAAATTTACTTAAATCCTGTTTCAAAGATGAAATCAAGTTATCTCCAAAACATTCTACAGGTTTCAAATTGGTTTCAAAATTCTTTTCTTTAGGCATATGTGTTGTCTGTATTTCTGTGTTTGTGTTATGATACTAAGGTTACATATGTGTTATAGGAGGAGATACTCAATTAACATATTCCTCTTGCCCTTTAGAATGTAAACCAGTTGTTTCTCTGTTTGGTTGTTTTGATCATGACATCTAATAGGGTTGGGCGATATGAAAAAAATCCATATTGATATATTGTGAAAATATTGCCAAAATTTTTGCAATATATTGCCAAAAGAGATTAGCCTGCTGTAGACAAGGCTAAATGTGCCTGAAATATGCTTAAAAAACTTTACACCTAATTTTCTAAATAAGGACGAAATTGATGAATGAATACTGAAATCATATGCACTGCTTCATCTTCTAAATTTAAATTATCAAAATTTCAGTTCCCAAAAAGTCGAAGCTACCCTTTCATCTATCGATCAAGTAATTACTTTCTATATCTTCATATTGTGATAAGGAGTATTTCATATAGCATATCGCGATATGGACTTCTGGCAATGATACCCTAAAGTCTAACTTTCATTTTCGTCCCACTCCACTAGTGACTTCCAGTAAAAGACGGGCTTTTCTTTCTGGTCGTAGTATTGTAACTTACAAGATCTGTAATCCATAACTTGAGGGAAATGGGCCGAATTTAACAAAATAAAAAGACATTGGAAACCTTCATCTGATCAATGTTATAGGTGTGTTGTGGTACTGTGAAGTGATCATTTAGGACCTGAGTGATCTTTTCACATTGTATGTATCCTAATTAGCCTGTCA
>WURT03231592.1:0-26466 GCA_009936505.3 Holothuria glaberrima | reverse complement strand
GACACACCCCCCCCCCCCCCCCCCCCCCCCCCCCGCGGTCGCAACGGCCCTGGGTGGAAGGGACGCTGCATGTTGCACGTCCTGATTAAATGCTGAGAATCACATTTTAGTTACTAACTTTATCACGTTTATTTATAATATCCCTTCAAGAAAGACATGTACAGACTTTTTTACCCTCTCTGAAACATGACTGATGACTCGTCCCACGAGGTAAAACTGTTTAATTGTTGACAACGCAACCATCAGTTTTCTTGAATGTGATCGAACTGACGTCACAAATAGGCACCTAAATCGAAAACAGGGTTGAATTGTTTGTTTTCAACTTCGTAGAATATAGGTACATGTGTAGTACATATACGCCCTTCCCAGTCATTAAAAAAATGCCCAGAGGACCGGCCTCTCACCTATTAGCAAAACCCACCGGCAGACCGGAGCGTTTGCTTACGGCGCATTGCTTTAGTCTCTTAGTTAAAGGTTCCGTTCAAGCGGCCCTCAAGAAGTCCATCATTAATCGTTTGAAGATATAAAAGAAACTTTGGATATTTAACTCTCACTGCAACTTTCCACACTGTGCTCTCTTGTCACAAAAATGATAGAATACTTTTTGAAAGAATTAATTTTATTGGTTTGAGATACTATTTAAAAATTGCAAAGGCTTAGATTGAAGTGAGCTGGCTTTAATAGGTTATTTTACAAGAAAAGATTTTATTTAGATAGATAAGATAAGATTTTATTGGGTACGTTTTTAACTTCATTACAGTATGCCAGGCCTGATTTAACGGAACCGAATGATCAAGTAACGTCAAACCAGGTCGATTAATTTGTGTGTCCTTGTGGATATCTATTAGAAATTAGAATATTGGTAAGAAATTTGAGACCCAAAATTGAAGTGAGTAACATTTATCAACAGTTTGCATGTTTTTCTGGCCAAAACTATAATAGTAAACTTAGTCTGTGGTGAAATTCAATTTATCAAGTTAAAAAATTAGTTGAAAAACATACTTTTGCTTTTTTGACAGGAAAATTTACTAGATAATTTTACCATACAACAGCGCACAGCTTTCTATTGTGTATGTGTGTGGGGGTAGACGATCTTTTGTTGATGGGGTCTGAACTTTAAATGTGATCCATCTAAATAGAGCACCTCCTTAAGCTACCTCGTGGTGTACCAAAAATTCTTACTTGAATGAGGCTATATCGCAGGAAAAATGACACTTTTGAAGCCTTACCTCCACTACCTATGTTAAAAGTTTAATGTAAATGCAGTTAGAGAAATTCTGAAATTCGACTAGCAATCCTTAAGGTTCTCGAACCTAATGACCCCTTCCCCACTTCTGTGAGGCTCTAGTTCCTAGAGCCTCACCGACAGAAGTGGGGAGGGGGTCATTAGGAGATGTTATCATCCTCATGAACCCCCTCCCTCTTCTGTGGGTGAGACACTGAAAAATGTAATGCATAGGACCAATGGTACGCTGTATAAAGTTTGCAGCAAAATGCAAGATATTTTCTAAACAATTTCGAAACACTTCGTACCAAGCCGTCGGCGGGGGACTGCAACGCCTCATAAAGCACGTCTTTGCTGTAAATAAAGCTCAATGGCACAAGATAATACAATTGATTAATCACGACTCGTCTTAGGGAAAGACATTCAAAGTGTATCATTGTAGAGAGTAATTGTTCCACCTGAAATGAATTTTGTAACGATTTGATATCTCCATATATCTGTCTGTCTGTCTGTCTGTCTGTCTGTCTGTCTGTCTGTCTGTCTGTCTGTCTGTCTATCTTTGGTAAAGCAGAATGTATCGTGTGTGGACACTTCTCTGTAGGAAAAATCAGGCTCCAAAATTTTTCGCTCAGTTCGAAGGAAAATAAGCCGCGTTCCACTGGCACGATTTGGTAAGAAGAAAAGACAAATAATCTGTGTAATTTTAGCGTTCCATTCATTACAGTTGGAATCCTCATGGTTACCCTGGCATACACACATTAGATGTACAAACGTTAAAGCCTACATAGCTATCCATGTTCAAATACGAACCAAAATATACATGTACGTACACCTCATTGTAAAAATACGTTGCATTGCCACCCTAAGTACATTTAACAGCTCTATGGATGTTACACATAGCAGCACGTATTGCCCTACATACCGATAAAAGATATATAGAATACGTGGTAAACTACTGGCAAAGTTCCTTTGTTCTTATAACAGACTAGATTCTGCAGAGTTTTGGAGAACTTAAGATGTACAGAATCGCCTTTCAAATTCTGACACCAAAATAGTTCATCGTCATACGTCAAATTCGGGACAGATAAGGAAACTGAGAAACATAGGCTTATACAATGAATACCAGTAATTCCATGTACAAATGTAATATTAGACGGATTTCGTAAACATTGGCATACCAAAGACACATTTTAATCTTTGTCGAAAAGTCAACTAAGATAACATATTTACGACTGTAAGTTATTGCCACTTTTAAATAGATATCGGTGATAGTACGCATGCTAAAGTAATTATACCAGTCGTCAGAAATTCCTAAGTGGACACATAGTTTGTCTAATCAAGAAGTCCTTGGTACGATCCAAAGATAATCCTCGTTACAACAAGCCTCTATCGTAATTTTAATCTCATTCCTTATAAATCGACAGTTGTGATTCTCTAGAACCTTCATAACCTACATTGTGTACCTGTAACAATTACTGATTCCAAATTTACGATGTCATTTCTATGAGACGTTGGAAAAGGTACTCCATCATGCGATAAATTAATATCGATAAACAATTTTATTTATGTAGTCAACTCTGATTACTTGCAGAAACATTTCAAATATACCATAAATAGTTTTCCCTTCTTTCTTTAATTCTCTGTCGACGTTATGGCACGATGAGTGACGTCATGTAAGCAAAACTTTTCGGATAAAATGTCGTCCATGGTTTCAGCTTTGTAACGCATCCAGTTTGTATGGTTCTGTAGGTTACTTTGAAGTGTTTGAGTGGTAGGATAAGCTCGCACTAAATTTCGTAGATTTCGCCGCACTTGCGCAGTAGCGTGACGCACGAAACAGTCCTTTTGTATCATGATGAGTTCTGCGCCTTTACTAACCAAGCTGACACTAGACTGTTCATGATCGATACCAAGGTCAACGTTCAAAGTTGAAAGACCCTGCAATAATAGACAAAAAGAACACGTAAATTTTTAAGCCTCGTCGTCTTCTGTCCAAGCCCGTAGCCCCCTAGAAACTAAAAGTTACCATGTCTTATTACATCTCACCCCTGAAAATATTCCCTCTCCCTTGAAGTTATATCGCCTCCTTCAGTGCCTTGTCTGGCTATGTGCCTGCTCCTCCTTCTTAAGTATAGCATTATCCGTGAAAGTTTTATATAGGCCTATGTAGATTAGAAAAGTTGTAATACGTTTGGTCATGTTACATGTTAGGTAATTGTTTGGGGCAAGGTTGGTTCTTCTTTCCCCTACCATGTACCATCCCAATGTAATGTCCCTTTCTCTGAAGGGCAATGCGGAAAAATATCCTTTATGGGTACATACGCCTGTTGTTGCACGATGGCAGAAAAAATTAGTAGCCTTTATTGTGACCATAAATTGTCACCAATCAATTGTGAAAAATGAGCACGTTTCCATCTACCTCGCGGAACGGACTTTGTTTGCTCAGCTCCTCAGCTTCTCAAACCACCTGTGGGAATATGACTAAACAAGGAATATGCCGTACAGTCTGCTACGTAGGCAAGACGGAAACTTGCCTACGTAGCAGACTGCACTGAGGCAAGTTCCGTCTTGCTTACGTAGCAGACTGTACGGCATATTCCTTGTTCAGTCATATCTCCATAGGTGGTTTGGGAAGCTGAGGAGCTGAGCAGAGTCCGCTCCGCGAGATAGTTTTCGTCCAGATTAAAAATTTAACCGTCTTTACTCTTCCTGTGAACCCAATCCCCACGATCATCTCTTCACACTTGCTTTCATCCACAGCTTGAAATGATGCGAGTTTTTTTAACTCCACGATGAAAGCAGGAAGGGACTGGATTGTCACTTCCGAGTAGAGGCTGACTTTTCTCATTATTACACAACATGAAATATTTAGTTTGACAATTTCATTCATAAGCTTTTCACGGTTTTTTTCCTGTAACTTGAAGGTTTTAATCCCCCATAGCCTCGTATGAGACATCGGAAGATGCTCTGAGCAGAAAAAAAAAACAGTCGTTTCAGGCGGTCAGGGGCAAACATGCCGTAGAGCAAAGTTCACGTTGTGATCGTTTTCCTATTAGGATACATTTCAAGGCAAACGCCTTTAGCCCCCTATGAGATGTCGTAAATGTGTCCACCGCCATAAATATTTAATCAAATTTGAGTTTTATAATTTTAATGTCTCAAACACTGTCATTCCCTTGCAACGGCTTCCAAGAAAATTATGAATTGTGAAATATTGTTGGTGTATTCAAGAAGGGTTGTGTTCACAACTTCGTCAAACTTTATTTGTAGAAATCTATATATAACGTCAAACGTAAAGTGAATCATTGAAATATTATCTTTATGAGGAAACGGAGAGATGTCGAATAATTACAAGTGCGCTTCCCCTGTTAAAACTTACGAAAACATCACGTGGCTGCAACAGCTCTACTTGGACGAATATATGAGACTCGGGCATCTTAGATGTGACGTCACGACCGTTCTGTGCTTCTTTCGTCTTTATTTCAGTATCACTCGAAACGCCATTATTCTTGAAAGGGAGTCAAAAGGCAAACAAAAACAATAGGTCAACATACACTGATGCAAACAGTGTTGCAGTTGTGTGACCTAAAGACGACCTGCAGTACGTCATTAGTTCTTAACATGAGCATATTGGACGGCTTCTCTACACTGTTAGTATACGTAACACATTGAACCAGTGGCGTACGCAGGATTTGTCTAAAGGGGGGACCATGCAGTCCCTTATTTTCCGAAGACCCTTTTTTTTTTTTTATTTTGCACTTCATCCCTTGTACGATCCGAATTCTTGAAGACATTTTTTTTTTTGCTTTTTTGCACTTCAGATGTTGTTCATGTCGAAGATTTTTGAAAATTTAGGTGTCCTTACATGCAATGTGGTGCCAAATATGCTACATTTTGAAGTAGAGTTTGTGTTAAAAAAATTTACGTATTTTTAGGAACTAAAAAAAAATTGGCATCCGTGAGGGGGGGCATGGCCCAATGTCCCCCACCCCTGCGTACGCCAGTGCATTGAACATAGGAAGGTAGGCTATGGTGTTTTGGGGGTGGGGTGGGGCTGGCTGTTTTTGCCTGAGAAAAACATGTGCTGTTCGAAAAAATTGCCCGACTTTTTCTAAACATCTGCTCGAAAATTTGTATGTCGGAACGTAAACGTAAGGTACATATGAAGGTAGGCGTGTGGTGTTTGGAGGCTGAAACTAGGCCGTCTTGCATGAGAAGAACACCGGTGAGCTGCAGGTTCTAGCCACTGGCTAAGAAGTGACAAACGTCCCTGGCTAAAAATTGACAAACGTCTGCGCATATCAATGGTTTACAGGTTTACATCATGTTTTGTGTGTGTAATGTGATACTTTTGCCAATCAATGTGACTCCAAACTTATAAGAGACGTCATCTGCACGTTATATATCGCTGATAAAGTACACACCAGTGTATCAGATCTGCTACCAGACGTCTCTTTCGGACATACTGACATATCGATTTATCTATCATTTTCATTTCAAAGTCATTCTTGAAGGAAAATTTAGTGAAATAAATTTATTAATCATGAACACATAGGTAGGCTATTATGGCCTTTGTACTTTTTTTCAAGGCATTCCGATGCCTTGAACTAGTAATCAGTAACCGGAACTAGTAATTGAATTCTGAAACTCTCTTGAAGAAATTTTATGTTTGTAAACTACTTTGTCTGGATAATTACTTTGCATTATATTAAAAAGAGCAATTCTGGGGCATAACTGAGGTGACCTTTAAATACGAAAACAAAATTTGAAAGGTTGATTGATGTTTCAATATACGAGGTTTTGGCGAATGTATGGAAAGCTACCCTTAAAAATTCAATCTTTTATCATTTAATATATATATATATATTTTTTTTTTTTGCAAGATAACTTAATTGCAGAAAGATAGTAATAGATGGTTAGCAATACGTGGTAAGAATTAGAGAAAATACGATAACTGAAAGAGAGAGCCTCTATGCGCCTACGTGAATGTAGCCAGTGGAGTCGGTAAGGGGGCACGTCACTCCAATAGTTTGTTGTGCCTCCGTGTTCCCCCACCCCCAAAATAAGATTTGGGTATTAAAAAATCATGTAAAAACACACCGTTTTTATATTGATTTGGACACGAGGACCCACTGTTACTTTTTAGTCAATCAGAGGGCTATAAAGTCTCACAAAATATTGAAATTTCTCAAAACTACAGTTTTCCGGGTCGCTTTGCGTCCATCTATTTTGGTAACATTTGTGACGCACTATCTCACTGGGAAATATATTCCAGAATCACTGTTTCAACATTTACTTTCAAGAGCTATGGGTCCACTGCGGCCGTGAGTCCTCTCCATTCAACACAATCCCAACATCGATTATCTTTTAGCCCAATTTTATGTTTGAAAACTGTCAAGATTGCGGTTCTTGTTACCTCGTTTCAACGTGCATCTATTAATTAATATAATTAAATTAAATATCTTCATCGCATAGGCTAATACCTTCTTAAAATTTGCGCAAGGAGAACTTTGCCCTCCTGGGTCCTCGCCGTGACGAAACCAAGCACCACACTAGCACTAGACTAGGGATCATAAAGTACTTATACCTTCATAAGGAATATTTGCACGAAAGTTTCTTTAAACCTGAATACCGGAATGGTCCCAGCAGGCACTAGCCACCCCTTATTTCATTTATGGCTGATGAAAATGCAGGAAATATTCCTGTCATTATTATAACTTTAAGGCACTCAAAACACATACAAGGGCTTAATCTTTTTCCAAATTTTTCCAGCGTGTCCCGGATCGGCTGCCGTAGATCCACCTTCGATGTTCTAATGTGAGGACTTGCCCTCAGTGGCATACCTGGTACGTAGTTGTCTCATCATAACTTCCTATTGGTAAGCATGAGTGGCATTAACTTTCTAAAGATCAAGGCAAACCCTGACATGACCTGTCATCCCCCACACTCTCAATCATTAAATCCGAGTGTGGCTAATCAAAATGGTCAAATTGTGATGTTTATTTTAGTGGTCCCGTTAGTGCGTATCCAATGCAATTTAAAGATGAGTAAATGCTTCATTCTAATGGCCACAGTATTGTAAATACCCAAGAGCCTATTAGGGAGTTGTTCCTGGACCCCATCTTGGGCCCTACGGCGGTCCCTTGTCCCCATCGCCTACAGGGAGCGCTTCGCGTCACCACGAAGCCTCCGGTGCCGCTAATTTCTTCATGTTGGTGTGCCTCTCAGGCGGAACCCCAGCTCCCTTCACTTGGAAAAGTCTGGTGACGCCACTGAATGAAGCACGTACCCTATTACAGAATTCTTCATAGCTCAAAATTTCAAGTCATGATTCGCGAATATGAAAAGTTTGAAAGGGCCTACTTGTTAGCTCATATGTGAGGGGTATACGGTAGCTTGTACCTGTTGAACACTTCTACAAGGGTTAAAAGGCCACGAAACCAACCAAATACAATGTTTGGGTCAATGGAGGATACTTTCTGCAGTTTCTGAGCGTCATAACTCCTATTGCAACTCGTCGCAGAATGATAGTCTGAGGGTGCACAGGACAAAGCAGGCGCGTATACAGGATTGTGTCATAGGGGCATTGGAGTGTAACATGGGGGAGGGGTCTTCCCCGTTCCACAAAGATAAACTTAAGTTCAATCTTAAGTTTGATCTTAAGTTTGATATTTCCATAATCAAACTTATCCTGCGATTGATCGTTAAGTTGCTGTCTCGTATGCATAGTGTTGCCCCTGAGTGACGTTCTTGCAATATAGTAACGGACGGCAAGGGAGTGAAGAAACTCGAAAATTAGACTTAAGTTAGATTTGGATCACTTACGCTTGATCCGTATCAAACTTAAGCTTGATATCAATCGTAAGTTTCTTTGTGGAACGGAGATAAGTTTGATTTCAAACATACGCTTGATAAGGTGATTTACGCTTGATAAATCAAACTTAAGATCGAGCGTAACTCTTTGTGGAACGGGGCCCAGTTGCGAAATGGTGCAATGTTTGTACCTCAAACATAATAAAGTATACCGTATCGAGTCATAATATTTTCCGGAGACACAAATTTTGCCAATCTTTTGTCAAGCGAAGGCATGGGGGTTTCAACCTCCGATCCCCTCCTTGGCTACTGGGACAAGGGACCATATACAATTTGGTATTGGACTCCCCGAATATTCCAGAGCTGCAAAAATACCGTACACTTTACGGGGTCATTACCATTAGACTAGAGTACATACCGAGTCAATGAATCGTCGTTTAGGATGGAGGTTTCTCATGTTTCTGTAGTTACTCCTTGAATACGATGGTCTAGAAAAGACCGCCCTCTTCCTAATGTCATCGATGTTAGGGAATGTAGTCACCTCCTTTGTCTCAACCTCGAGTGACGTGAAATTGAGCACACTATGCGCTCTGTCAAATCGAAGGCTTGACAAGGCAGGCCCCAAGTCTAGGCTAACCTGAAATAAATCAAAAAGTACACTGAGGTTTATTGCTGAGGACACAGTTGAATTGAGAACCAATTTATACGGCAGTTTACCAGGACTAGAAAATTCCAGTCAGAAGTAGTCAAGCACCCTGGTCAACGAAAATGCTAATAGTAAATTACTTGGAAAGAAACACAAACTCAAAAACAATTTAACGGAAATTCCGAATGGACAGAACGGAAATGCGTAATTTTTTAAATGTTTTAATGTTGTTTTGTACAATTATTACTGATTACAGTGAGAGACATTATCTCAATAGCTCCCTGAAGACTTTCGCGTGATGTCACCCAAGAGGATGTATTCTGTGTACTGCATGCTTCCATAACTTTTTCTGAATAATAATAAAACCGAGAGTAAGTTTAATAATGGACTTTAAAAGCTCCCTTCTGATTTATTCTTCCCCAGCCAAAAGTGGATTTGTATCCTGTTATGTTTGACACTTTTTTAGGACTACTTTAAACGTACGTCTGCAAAATAATGCCTGGTGATCAAAACTTATAATAGGACTAAGTCAAATTTTCGTGTCCTTCTTCAGATTAACAGTAGCCTAACCATTTAACCTTTGACCTCCTCAAATGAAGAAAAAGACATTGAAAATAGAGTATGTTTGGATTAAGTTTTGTATATTAGTGGTTTCTTTTTTAATATTTCGGTGACATTTACATAAATTATCTCCATTCTGTGATTCTCAGGATATTGACATTTGAAGTTACCACGTTTTCAACCAACAGTGAACTTGAAGCAAGCACATATGACATCATATCGTCACATTTATCAACGCTGCTTTGTTTTTCTTTAAACTTTACAATCAGTTTTCTTTCCACAGTTTCATGCCTTCGTAATATGGGAAGGAAGGAAGTTCGCACACTACACAAACCTACTGGTAACCCCATATATCTCTTTCTATCCCTATCCCTACAGTCCCCCCCCCCCCAAAAAAAGATATTGTTCATCAATATCGTGAGATATCATCACTCCTGTTTAGCCCAAAGTTCACTTTAGGTTGAGTTTGTAGTAACTTCATCTGCTTGTGCGTCAAGAACCCTACACTGGAGTCTAAAACGTCATCTTAATGAGTATATTTGGATTTTCTGTCCCATAGCGAGAATAATATATTGCCCAAGCCTTTCCTATTTGGTAGATTAATGGAATGGCTGGTCACGACAAAGTTGGCTGAGATTGGCTTAATTTCCTGACAGATATGTAATACATCGAGGTTGTCGACTTATTTTTTAAAAAAAGACTTCAATAGCCGGTTCTCCCTGGAGCTACCGCTCAACATATGCTTTTGTTTTTATAATTGAAATGCTTGGGTCACCTTAGAAAATGACACATCTGTTTCCTGATGTGTGTTAGTGTATGCTAGCTAGCTATTCGTTATCATTACAATAAAACACTCTTTAAGCCTATCACCTGATCACAGTTATAAACAAGTTGCAAAGGCTTCACTTAATCATAGAAGGCTCTTTAAAAAAAAAAAACAGTTTTAGTGCTATAAGGGTTATGTGCGATTTCACAAATACTATGACCTACCCTCCCTTAAAATAAAGCGGACGAACTCTTTACAAACAAGTACAACACCCTCATAGCCATGCTGTGAAGATGACCTCCTGGCCAATGAATTTTCATTTTGTAATAAGTGTAACACATATCCCTCTTACTTGAGCCTTTTCGTTTAGCAGTGGTTTTAGATTTTACGCGTTTGACTCAAATATTTTGTATCGTCTGTCTTAGTCGTAGGGTTACCTTACAGCTGGCAGGATAATTGTTAGGCCTATTGGTAATGGTTCAGACGAACCAGACCCCCTAACCCCCTCTCCAAATAGCAATTACAAAGGATTGTGGGGTAGAGCTTTGGGTGCGTCGCTTTTGGCCACTGTTAAATGCTATTGATGAAAACGACGCATACCAAACCTCCATCCCGTAATCCTTTGTATTTACTTTTTGGAAAAGGGTCTTTTGCTAGTCCAGCCTTTTACATCTACGTGCTGTATCTATACATTTAACATTTTCAACTTTCGGTTCAGTAAAATAGCAGAATTTACCTGACCTTTGATCTTTCGCTTATTATGCATATGTTTATTGTAGTGCACCTCCCGGTCAAGAAGCAGCATCTCGGGTTCAACTGCGAGACTTTTCGTCTCTTCGCGACTAGCATTCAGAGGAAAACGGGGCCGGTATGTACAATGTGGATTACCCACTAGACCTAAGGCCGACTAAACCTAAGAACCCCTTGGACAAAAATATACTTCGGGTTACAATTGGGGTTAGGATTCGAGCAGATACAGAATAGATACAGTACAAGGTTTAATATTAGACTTAGGATTATTCTCGGGTAAGATTAGAGCTTGGTATGGATTATTATTACGGTTAGGATTAAGTTCAGCATTAGAGGGAGACGGCAGTCCCCAAAGTTTATTTTCAAAAATTTGCTAAATGTTACAGATCTTCTCTTATTTCTCTCTCAAGTATTTTCATAGTGTTCCTAGTGTCAAGTCATTGAATATTGAGGGTAAACCAATGAGTTATTCTGCACAAATTTAGGAAATAAGTAACAAATATATTGTCACATGATTGACAGGAGCCATTCCTGAACTAGTGTACCAGGGTACACTGCATCAAATTGGGGGGACTGCATTTTCCCTTAATTAAAGATCTTCGGTCTAGTGAACCGTCGATCTAGCGAACCTTGTATCTAGTGAAACCTGCCCATGTATATCATTCCCATTACTTTATTACCATTGACCCTTGCTCTGTCCTTCTACCGGATAGCTGTATGAAGCAAAAATCTGGAACGGCCGAATGCTAAATCGGACATTACGCGTTAGACATAAAACCAGACACTTTTCTTAACTTCACGAATTTTGCAGCTCTCAGCATCACTGGGAACAACTTTGCGTGTCAAACGTGAAAGTAAGACTGTATAGGATTTGTAGGTCGTTCTACCTGGATTTGATATGGGGTTCTGTTGCCCCCAAGTCGTCTGTCTCCAAGTCTGTAGCCAAGCCATGCGAATGTTCACTATGGACCATTTTTAAAAACAGTAGAGGACTGACTTGCCCTCTTAAAACTGTCTGGTCAGGACGACGACTAACGTAACATGACGAAGTAGTATCCCTAACATGGGCGGCGATTTGTTAAAATATTGGGGATGACCTCATTTTCAAATAATTTACTGTGTGAAAATCAAAGTCAATGAGCGATTTCTCAGATATTGGAGAGACATGTCCCCCTGCCCCCGGGATCGTCGCCCATGATCCCTAAACATGGTCAGCTGTTACTATCCTAGTTCAGCCAATTGGGTGTATATCTGAAGTGAATCAGTGAGCTCGGAGATGTAATTGATTGATGAAAAGCACCTTCCATAGAAATGCATTTCAGAGCTTGCAGTTGCAATGGCCATATACTATAGGGCTGATAAGATAATTCTCCCACTTAGAGAAAAACATAGGTATGGTTTTGAAAAAAGTGCTTTTTAGTGTCCTCAGTACAGCATGACGTTATCTGTGAGAGACTGCACTCACCTTTAATCTGTCTGGGTCCCCTCCACTTTGGCAGGTTTGGCAATCGAGACATGATCTCAAATTGATAGAGGGCTTGTTTCTTCTTCTGGATCTTTTGCGGGACAAAAGTTTGGAGTCTGTAGAACAAAAACATCAAAAACTCGAAGTAGCATTATGCAGAAGAATCCGCGTTTCGAAATGAGGTGCTTTTTCTTTTTTAATTTAATGTAGGATGAATATTTTGTAAAACCAGTTCCATAAAACACCGTAAGTCTACATTTTTGTCAGGTTAACTGAAGAACAACGATCCAATTTAAGTCCCGAGGAAAAATGCGTACTATGCGTCCAACCAGATGTTATATCTCACTGGTCCAACAAAGAAAACGAATCAATGGTACGTTATTTGTGATGAATAGAGTCATAAATAAGTCTGGTGGGTAGACTCACAGCAAACAAAGTATACGTGGATTCAATACAGATAGGTCTAAACCAGTTCCACGAAGTCCCACGCGTTCATGTTCCCAGACATAGACATGAAGCCCATAGTGATTTCTTGTGAAAGGAAGTGCTTTGTATCCACGCACGAACATTTATACCTCAAAGTTACCCTTCTTGAGATTGACCGATCATTTTTTCACAATTCGACCTATGGTGACCTCAGGTGTTCTCTGACATACACCAAAACAATGGGGGTCTTGAAAACACCATGGGTCGTCTTCCTGATGCGTATTAGATCCTTCACACTTACTTTCCCTTTATTCACAGTTTGACCTCATTTGACCTCGAATAAACGTTGACCGTCACCAAAAACAAGTGACTTATTGAACACAATATGGGGGCATCCGCATACCCAAATCCATCAAGATTACCCTTTATGATCTGTCATGTTTACGAGGTTTTCACTACACGACCTCTAGTGACTCCAAATGTACTTTTATCTCCGCCAAAAACAAAATGGTTCTTGTAATTAGTATGTGGTACCAAGTACGAGGTACCTCAAGTTACAAGATTTTCGCACTTTCACCGCCGGTGACCTCAGATGACCTTTGAACTCTACTGTAAACGACAGTGGTATTTTCTAAGTTTATACCAGCCACATTTTTAAGTATGAAAAACACTCATAATTCCTAACTTGAGATATAGTGTTTCAGAGGTTTTCAGTCTTTGACCTCTGGTGACCTCAAATTACCTCTGACCTTTACCCAAACAATAAGCAGATAAGGCTCTTCGTCTCAATATTCAAACATCTTCATCCCAAGTTCGACAAGTAACAGAAGACGGTTAATAATCTGATAATCTGTCGAGCCAGAACTGCAGTACTGCTACCCTTTTTTTTCAAGAATACAAACACTGTCATAACGTAGTAGTTACAAGGAATCTCTTTGATATGCAAATGGTACTGTTTTAGCAATTGTTATTGCACTTTTTGCTACATTACATGTCCCCATACATGGGGGATTGAAGCTGAGCCTTACAGCTGTATGACCCTGCTGAAGTTACATAATTACCTGTATATGATCTCGATGGCAAGCGTGTCGAGTTAATCTTGCTGGGTGAGAACCCTTCGTGGTTAATGGGAAGGTGTAGTTTGGCTTTTGTCGCCGTCAGCTGACGTAAGACTTGGCAAGATCCCTAAAAGTCAAGTAAATGATACAATACAAAAAAGAACAAAAAACACGAAGTTAAAAAATGAGGTTCAGCCCCGCAACAGATCATGTAAATGCTCAAAATCTTACCTTCTTAATGCAAAGAACGAATAACTTGCTCTTTTTTGTCTTTGTCAGCCAATTACGGTACTTGTTTTGACAATATGGTTTCATTATAAAAAAAATCAATTCGTTCACATAAAACGAAGAACAAACTCGTTGGACATTTTAATATTATTAAACTTCTGCCTCTCTTTGAGTCGCATTTGCAGTGTATTTCATTAAAAGTGCCTGATGCCTCTTAATTTTGTTTTCTACAAAAGCGTATTTACTACCAAGCATTCATTAAGTTAAGATAAGAACGGAGACACGAAAATAATGAAAATAATAAGATATATTTTACCGATTTGACGACGTATATCCAATCCGAATTATTACTGTCCTTCACGATCACTTGACCTCTCCTATGATAATAAAAATAATAATAATAAGAAGGCAGGAGTGATTCATAAATTACGTACTATTTCTTAACCATACGGACCATAATGATAGGATAGTGATAGTGTACATGGTATATTTTATGGCAAACTGGTAAACAACATTTTTAACATTTAGTTGTCCTCATCCGTGAAGTGCAGACCCGATGCGGGTGCTACCACACGACTCTACTAGAAAAAAAACGTGCCTAGCACTTGATCACACAGGAGTTAACAACTTAAATAACCGGACAAAGAAAAGCAAATATTATTGCTACATGTAAAGTGATTGATTTGATCCGGTAAGCTTTAATAAAGATGTGCGATGATGATAAGAACAAGACAGGTTGACATAATGTTTTACAAGCACACAAAAATTCACCTCACACATGAATGTCTTCTGAACACACGCACGGATGCAACCAGGCTCTATAAAGTGCGTAAGGAGGAGAAGGAATTTAAGAGGAGGGGAGATGGAATTTAAGAGGTCCGAGCTTTTTCACTTTATTGGCTGTACTCTTTACCTTCAAGAACCCAAGTGTGGTCTGACCGTCTGATCCTCTAATGCACAATCCACAATCTAGGATTTGACCGTGAAAATGCCAGCGTTCAGACTAGAAGCAAGTTATGCAACCTATACGCGGGGTCGTTTATCTTTGGCGTTCTCAAGCTTTAAAGGTCCAATTGTTTGGTCACAGACAGTTAAAATTCTTTTCACTAAATTTACTTTCTAGCCGCCCCTTCGAAAAGCCGGAGTTTAGCATACTTAGCTTTTCTGATTCCCAAACCACATGACTGAACAAGGAATATGCCACACAGCCTACTGCGTAGGCAAGTCTGATGGAGGCTACGCTACTGAAGATCTCACAATTCTTTGATCTGCACCGTTCAATTAGAGTGAAATCACCAATAATTATTTGAAATACCAGGGTATTACAAAATGCGTTTGGGTTGATGTAAGAGCTACTTTAATGAGACTCCTGTGACATGATCGTGGAGTAAAGGTAAAGGTAAGTCCAGGGCATGGTACATTGTCCCCTGTTTCGCGATATCCATTAGGTCAATAAAGTACAGTATACTTTGTTTTGTGCTTCCAAGAAGAGAAAAAAACATTACAGATCCTTATCGACCGTTTTCCTTTGGGTTAAGGCTATCGTATTATCATTGTTTGCGTGAAGTAACCAGTAGTACAAATGTAAGTGAACTATACATTATAGCCCCAAGCAACCCATGAATTTGTGGAAAAAATGTGAAGTTTTGAACAAGTATATAATTCCCCCTCGTCATCCCTCAGCCCCCTAGTTATCTCAGCGTGAAATATTGAATACATAACATTAACACATATCTTTCTTGCATTCGTTTCCCCCAAATGACAGGTTAAATCTAGAAAATTACAATTCAGCAATTAGCCAACAACGATACCTATCTGCCTATACTTCTGGATAAATATCATATAAGTCCCATTGATGATAAAGTTTTCTTTTTTTTTTTTTTGCAAATCGTCACCTATGTTTTCAGCCGCTAGCTCGAGTTTGTGTGTCCACATGCAAAAGAATATTGACAAAAAGCAATATTCCCAGACAAAACCATCTGTTACAATTTTCGAGATATGATTGGGAGGGTCACGTGATAAGAAGCAATCTGAGAACAGTGTTATGATTACGCCTTGCCTATCTGTTTAGGAATATTAAGCAGAATGCAGTCAACCTGTGCTGAATTTATGAAATCTACCTTGTTTAATTAAAGGGAAAAGCAGCCCCCCAGTTTGAGTGAGTGTGCCCCGTCATCCTAGTTCAGGAATGGCTCTTATTAATCATGTGGCAATATGGTTGTTGCTCATTTGTTACATTCATGCAGAAAAACTCCTTGGTTTACCTTCAATATTTAATGTTTTTATACAGACACACAATGAAAGATACTTGTGAGCGATCTAAGAGGAGATTTGTAAGATTGAGCAAACTTTTGAAAATAAACTTGGGGCGACTGCCCTCTCCCTTTAATTAATTACGATTGTGTTTAAATCCTTGATAAATTTTTCTACCAGGAATAGGCTAACTGAGTCAATGTATGACATTATGTAACCAACTTGTTGGTCTGTTTGAAATGTTAGGGGTGACGAAGAAGGCTCTCATCGGGAATTAAATTATTTTAAAAAAGTTCCATTGTGTATTTCAAAGTAGGCCTATATTTAGGACTACAGCGAATATGCCTCTGAAATGTGCAAATTGATCCGTGAGATGCACCAGTGAGTCTCAGACCTCGCGTACGTCCCACGTCTTGACATTTTCCAGATAATTACACCTGCGAGCATATAGCATCACCAAAATTATTTCATGTACTATTTCGGGCATACTTATCTAATCGAGTTGCTATCTGACAAATAGCAACTCCCTGGTCAAATAGCAACTCCCTGATCAAGTTAAGTTGTAGTGTTGTGCTCCGTCTTGCTTATCAGATCTGCCGTATTTTAGTTGAAACACAATCAGAATGTAATCTGCACACTCATTTAATAGCGTGGGTGACAATACACCGACATCGTTTTGATTCACGCGTAAATAAAATGCTACTTTGCAGTCCCAAATGCCCTTTAGGCCTACTTACCTTTTAATTTATGCGCGGAGAAACGAGGGTGCAACACATTCTGAATGTTCAAAAATGTAATAAACTCAAAGTATAACCTTGGTGACATACCATCAGAACTACAAGAATAACCATGTGACAAGGAGGGCGGTATTTAAGTGGTATTTATATCACCCCCCTGAAATAACCATGCAGAAAGTATGTGGACGAGTCGGTATTCCCTCTAAAAAATATTAAGTGTGACGTGTCTCTATTTATGCTCCTCAGCATTAAGCACTGTTAAGTTTATAGCGACAGCTTTACTACTGTATGAGAAGCGGTGTCACACAAATATGTATAAGTCATCAATTTAAATGTAAAAGACTGAAATTCTCCAATTAGGATTAACTCTATTGTCTGATTAAACTGTAAATGGTTTGGCAGCTTATGCTATGCTCAGTTTGAAAGGAAATGCAACCACCCGAATCAGAGTTAGTATGTTATGTCACTCTAGCTCATGAATGGCCTAATTTGATCATGTGACAATATTTTTGTTAGTGAATTGTGAAATTCAAGGAGAAATTCTCCTTGCTCTGCCTATTGTTTGTAATAGTTATTTTCAAAACGTCTTCAGAGGTGATTTTAATGCAAAGAGAGGAGATTTACAAGAGTTGCTGACTTTTCAAAGCAGATTTGGGGCGACTGTCTTTTGCCTTTAAGTCTGCACACATTTTCTGCACGTAGAAGCAACGCATTAATGTTCAATGACGACAGTTGAGCAAATAAATCACGTTTAGATAAACGGCATTATCATGGCGCCTATTAGACATTCCGAACTTTCTCTTCGACGCTAGAATGTTACATTCATTGAATTCTAGCCCTTTTCAAGGCTTTTCTGCCATTTGTTATCCCTCCTTTACTTATTTCGATTCGAAAGTTCGCATTCACCTCCGATTAAGGCTAATCCTCGTATTTACTGAGCCTCCACCATTCCGGGAGGAGTATAACGCTCAGGAGGTAATAGCCAGTGTTTACAGAGGAAAGTGAAAGAAACTTTCGCCGGAAGGACTCGGCAGAGGCTGACTGAACTCTAGCTCAGTGGTTTCATTCACGGTGACGTCATTCAGGCAATTACAGACATCAGATGACCATTTATCGTTGTTGGGAAGTTAATTGACTCGACCATAAAACAACTTCTTAAGTAGTATCTAATTTATCAGTGATAATGGAAGACATTCATCATGGTATCGTTTATTGTTGTTGAGTCGCTTAGTTTGTTGTCGGTCGCGTTGTTATGTCACCTAGAATAGCTCCATTATCAGTGAAGCAGTTCCTCCATGATCAACGATGATTTTAGTCACTTGTCAATGTGAAAAACAAACGTATGTCTGCATGCAACACGCATAGTCCCAGTTATGCCTATGTAAACTTTGGTTGCTATTAGCTCGCGTTATGTAGAATACCGTATTTCAGATTAGAATAACGAGAGAGCTATGCAAGCTTTCGTTCCACTGGACTTGATCGCGGGATAAGATAGCGAATCCCGATCAACGATAACGAGCATGTCTTCAAAATGTAATTATAGCATCAGCATTATATATGATACACATTAGTACAGCAGTTGCAATCTGTCGGTTGATTACGATTAACTTGTCGTTCTCGAACTGACTCCCAGCAATCTCGAGAAATCGAAGAAAAATTTAACCCAACAAATTTTTGTATTTCTCCTTCCTTTTGAGACTAACGTGAAGTGTTACCTTCCAAACATGAGATCCCAAAATGAGGAACATTTTGATAAAACTTCAAATGTGAGGGAATTGCCATTCCTGGCAATCAGTTTCAAAAGCGAAAACTTCTTAGCACGCTACGTGCCGACTAATGGTGGCGCTTTAGTTACAGGATGGTCTCAGAGCCATATCGGTATGGCTCTGGATGGTATGTCCTGCTGCTAGATATTGACCGACTGCCAACTGTTCAAACGGACTTTTCAAAATATGTTGGTATCCCTGATCAAGGAGCTACAACGTTGTAGCTCCATTCCCTGATATACATCGGCAATCCATGGGGTGCACCACGCGTACTTACCTTTTGTAGAGGGCGAAATTCTAAAAAATATTATAAAACATTTACTTACGGTGCACTGCTGCCAAGGATGAAGAAAATTACTTCTGTGCCATTAAACCAAGTCTGCTAAATTATGAAGTAATATTTTTTTTCTTTTTTTCGAGTGACACGCTGATTTATTTTATTGAGCATTACATCTGTTTTCTATACTGTTTTATTATTATTGTTTTATATTAATTTATGTTGTTTTTTCAGGGCTGTTGGTAAGATGAGCTCTAAGCAAACCAATATTGTACTTCCGTTTTTCGAAGGAAGGAGAGACAAATCCTGTAACCAGAAAGTCCAAAGGCTTAGTGATTCCTTGACGAAAGGGGATGTTCAGCCCTCAAATCTACACTTCGGGACTATGATGGTTTCACAATTTGACTCCTGCTGACCGCACATGACCTTTGAACCGCACCAAAACTTAAATAACAAAAAAGAAGAGATTTGTCTGTGCCTCCTCCCTTGTAATGTCATGTTTACAAAGTTTCAGTTTTTTACCTCTGGGAATTTGTGAACACCACCCAAAAACATGTTGGGAGGGTTCCTCCTCTCAACATGACAAATCTATATACAAAGTATGAATAGCTTCTGTCCTTCCCACCTTCATAAATCATGTTAATCAGAATTTTAGTTTTTGACCTCTGGTGACCTCAAATGACCTTTGACCTCCCACCAAAACAATAGGGTTATTCCACTTAACATAACAAAACTATATACCAAATATGAAAAGTGTCCTTCATTCCTTTCTTGAGATATTGTGATTACTGGTGACCTCAAATGACCTTTCACCTTCACCAAAAACAATAGGGTACTTTCTCTCAACATGACAAATTAACATACTAAATATGAAAAGAGTTGGTCATTCCAACTTGAGATATCAATATTACAACGAGCGTCAAAAACACACATACACACATACACACACCAACACACACATGGCCGGCCCGACTTAAACCAATTGGTTAGAAACTGAGCCGTAAAACCTCATCTAACTAACTACACACATCACCATTGCATAGACTCTTTGCATGCCTTGGGCAAGGAATCAAAAATTGGAATACTAAACACTTTCATTTTGATTTGTCAAACAAGTTTTTGTCACATCCCTTTTGTTATGAAATATGATCCTGGAGTTACTTCCTCATATAATTCCACGATCTAACCAATGTAAGCTAGGCCCATGTACAACAAAGACCGTGCGTAGATTTTTTTTTTGGCAGGGAGGGGTGTAACAGGCTGAGCTTAGCGCTATCATCCTTTAGTGTACCCAAAAAATGCCAAAAGTGCTTCCAAGTGGCACTTTCCATACAGTACCTTTCAAGTTGCAATAAATAATCTATTGGCATGTTAAATAACCAAAGATTTTGAACATCGATTTCACAAAAACTTTCTTTGAAATTTTCTGGTGGTGGGGTGGGAGACTTATTTGTCTTTCTTTTTTACTTTCTTTTCAACTTTATTTATTAATTTTTATGCATACTCTACAGTTAAACCTAAAATTGGAAAGCAAATATCGAAATCCTGCATGAAACCAGTTGTAATGGCAAATGACATGAAATGTACTCAACTACGTAGGAAAGCTGAACTCCAGCTGAACTGGACAAAAATTTTCACTTAACAAATTTTCATGTGCGGTGTTTCTGTATCCTCTATTCGGTCAGACTCCAGGGATATTCACTTTCATATTAAGAATTCATGAGGACGGTTTTTCGACCTGTCACATTCGGCTCTTTCCGGGAATGACCGTAGACACTCGGGGCTGAGAGGTGTCCGTGCTTTGTATCCTCCTTCGGAGATTGTTGTTGGACTATGTCCTTCTGGATCGACCGTTTGTTTTCGCCCTACTGCTTTAGGGCCTTTTGAAAGAAACGTATGGCACTTGGGTGTGGTGCATATCAAAAAGTAATGAGTTTATCAAGGTCACATTACAAGGTGTAACTGTCTGTCCGACCATGCATGGAGTTAAGTAGTAACTCCATGGTCCGACGTGTAGACCTACAGGTATTAGGGGGATTACTCTCACAATACAACAAGGGGAAAATGTAGTCTAAAAAGCAATATGGTAAAATAAAGACACTGTCCTGACTGTAGCACTAGGTCTTTCTGGTAGCATTCAAGCGGTGCAGACGTTTGTATAATTATGCTGGACCTAAGGGATAGCGCATTTGCACACTCATCAAAATTCTTTCCTCCAGCGGTTAACAAATCTTAATGAGTGTATACTTCGTAAAAATTTACCGACGAATGTAAGATAAATACCTACGGCATAGTGGTAATGGAAGTTTCGATATACTCGAGAATGATCGCCTGTGGCTTGCTTTCTTTGAGTGATCTTAGCAACTTTGATAACAGCAAAAGCAGGCAAAAAAAGAAAAACCTTAGATATAGATGATAAGAAAACGGCTAGAGGAATATCCGTCTAGATGGAATGTGTGCTATCCTATACTTGAGAACACATGATAACATAAAAAAAAATCTTCAAGTGTGAATCTTTGCAAATAATAAAGATAAACATCCAGGATATTATTACAAGGGTTGACTTACTTGTAGAAATGGAATAAACACGTTTCTGGTCTCTCAACAAGCTTGTCAACTGGCCAACATTCCATGAAAGGCAGCTGCCTTTATTCGCAGAGAAAAATAAGATAAAAACGAGTTTAGAATTACATCCAGAACGATTGAGCCTCCCTCAAAATGACAAGCTATGTTCTAATTTTTCTTCATGCGAGTGTACAGGTAAGGTGAAGCAGCGAGATCGCAGACTGATAAATGCAAACACTTTTGCACTCTAAAAGTACTAAAACTCATAGGCGTAGGAAGCGGGGGCGGGCTGGGGCAGCTAAAGCCCCCTAGTCAAAAATGTGGTGGAGCGTAACTGTGCTTCCGCCCCCCTAGATCCAAGGACGAAAAGCCCTTTTTTGCCTCTTCTGTAAGAAATCTCAAAAATTTGCAGTAATTTACCTTAAGATTTGTCCAAAATGACCCTCAAATATCCAAAAAACTTCCAAAGGGGGAAAGGGACACCCCATCCCCTTAAACCCCTTCCCAAGAACGGCGATCCGAAACATTAAGCCACCCCTCCCCCAGTCTCGAACAGCTCTCTACTCCTATACTAAAAATACTTGCATCTGCAACGGCCTTAGGTTATGTTTTCGGGATCACTGGCTCACCTGGACGATACACCTTTAGGCAAAACTAGCAATGCAAGTGCTGACCATTTTTAGGGAGGTTTGTCGGTCATGATTTTCGAAGTTGCTTTGCTTCGTAATATAAGTTTCTTCAAAGCCTTAATACAACTTTAGCAGTGACGAACTGCCAAAACTGCAGTTATTTTTTTCTAAGTCATGTAGTGACTCCGCCAAGAGGATGTATGAATGACGAAATACCCCAATGAGACAATAAAATGGTGGGGTGTGAAAAATTTTAGGCCGTGGTCACTACAGCATGTGAAGGCCTACATCATTTTTGTTGGAAGAGCTTGGGAGGAAAGTGGCTAAGACAAGCTTTAAATTGGTGGTGGTATGACCGAGTAGATAAAAGCGGTGGCATTTAAAGTAGTGAGTCTAAGCAACTAATGTATCGTGCAGACTGGGATGCCGTCCCCTGGCGGGTAATAGTGAGGGGTTTTTTTTATGTAAGAGACGTGCATGGCCTTCTAAACTGAGAAGGTCCAAAGTTGAGTTCAAATATTGAATTGGAAGTCACTCATCATGACGTTGTGTCCCACCAGACCATCCGGCTTCAACCCACTATATTATAGTGACTACCCTAAAAAGGCTGTTTTTCACACCCCATCATTTCATTGTTCAAGTGGGGTGTGTCATATTACCATACCCATAATAAATGACCGTTGCCAATGCAAGTAACTCCGTGATAGACTTCTGTAAAAGATGTATATGTTTCAGTGAATTATGTCTTCGAGATCACTAATTTACCTGGACTGTAGGCTACACCCATAGGTACAACTAGGTAAGTAAGTGATTGCCAATTCTATAGGGAGGATTGAATAGTCTTGGCATTTCTAGTCTCTAAGTGTCGTAAAATAAGTGCCTTTCAGACCAGGATTAAAATTTAATGTGATAAACTGCAATATTTGTTTGTCCATGTATGATTCAGAGGCGCAGGCTGCATAAGGGCCTTTCTCTCCACTGACAATCACCCCTCCCTCAGAAATTCTAGAGGCACCACCGATGTCATTAAGCTTTGGCACGCGACAACACAAAAAACATCCTCGTCCTCTTTTCTTTCCTCCCACACACCTCATTCACAAATTTGATGTTTTTTTTTCTAAAAGTCCCCCCTGTTAATATCAAAATGATGATCATTTTCTCGTCTGAATGCAAGACAATTTTATCATGCGGTGACGATTATTACACTTATGGAGACAGACAATGAAATATTGTGAGTAACAGCATCGATTAACGTCTGCTTTCTGGATTGTTCAAAGAAAAAAAGGTTGTTTTATTGTGGAAAATTTGCAGATCACAGTTCCGGAGTAGTAGACTAGTCGCTGTCTGAATGTAACTGGCAAACCACTTACCGGCATACAAAAACAGACAACATATCTGCGGGTAGTAGCAAATGTGGTCTGAAATGATCATTATATACATCCCCTCATCGATCCTGGTTATCACGACTCTGTCACCACCAACCATTCCCATTAAAAGAAGGGTCTAAGCTCAAGTCAAGTTTTGATATTTTGGAGGAGCACCTACTGGAAGCATTCCGGTAAAATTTGCATTGAAATCCAACGTGTGGTTCTCAAGATATTAGCAGTTACAGTTGTCACATTTTCAACACAAAGTGAACTTGAAGCAAGCACATATGACGTCATAACCTCACAAAATGTTTTTCTTAAACTTTACAACCAACTGTTTCTCCCGTAATCCCATATTATCGGAATGTGAATGCATGGGAGACACGGAATTTTTTCAAACTTTAAATTCCCCATGGGAAGCTCCCATCCCTATTAAAATCAAGGTCAACACAACTCACTGAAGAAACAAAAAGAAACAAAGCATTTTTCATAAAAGCGAGGAAGTGACACAATTCCTGCTTGCCAAGCTCACTTTGGGTCACAAATGTAGTTACTTCTTTACATGGGCGACGATTTGTCTTTGAAAGTGTGGGGGGGTATAATCAGTGACACTATCTAAGCGGAGCGCCACCATCAGTTGGCGCGGAGCGTACAGAGAAAATTTTGGCCAAAATACCCCAGATCACCGGAAGTGGCCCTTTCCAGTCTTTGCAACGTGACACCATGGCAACAAGTAATTCCTAAAAAATAGGCCTATTTGTAAAAAGTTTAGAAAAAGGCAAAGTTTCCTAATTTCCGGATCTGCCGGGTTGATTTCATGGAGGGGGGGTATAGATGTACAGTATCCCCCATCCAATTTCATGGGGGACAGAGAAGTGATAACCATAGGAGTGACCCATCCCCCAGCCCCCCCCCCTTTCGGATCGCCGCCCATGCTTCATTTGCTAATATCTCGAGCACTACATGTCCGATTTGAAGGGAAAATTCACCAAATTGCTTAGATTAAGTTCTTCTTTCACATGTGAAAATTAATATTTTGCTTAAACCCTTCCTTTAAATTAAAGTGAAAAGTGCTTTGCCTGCACTAGAAGATGAGGAAACTTAATTCTAGTAGGCCTATTCTAGCTGATTTTTTATTACCATCACAAATTTCCAACTTAAGCAAGCATCATCAAATGTTGCACATTTAATGAGACGTTTTAAAGAAATGTTACCTTTTATAACTATAGGAATGTATCCTACATTCACAAGCACTTACCTCATCTAAGGAAAAGGGTCCTTCTCAGATGAAAAGACGCAAAAGTGTCCAAGTATTTCCTCCCCATATTTTTAAGGGCAAAGGACAAATGCAATCACCCATAGGCTTAGGAAGCTGTTCGAGACTGGGGGCTGAACTTTGTTTCGGATCGCCGCCATGGGGAGGAGTGTAAGGGAAGGGTCTCCCCCCCCCCTTGGAAAATTTTTGAATATTTGAGGGTCCTAAGATGCAATTTGGTGCATCATTGACAACTTTTAAGGTAAATTACTGCAAATTTTTGACATTTCTTACAGAAGAGACAAATATGGGGTTTTCGTCCTTGAATCTAGGAGTGCGGAAGCATAGTTCGCCCCCACATTTTTGTCTAGGGACTTTGGCTCCCCAGCTCCCGCTTCCTACGCCTATGCACTCATCCCAATTAGAATTAACGTAACAGACTTTTTAATTATTTATGGTTCTTTTATGTATTAAGTGATGTTAAATTTATGGAGAAAATACTCTTTTTCTCACCTGTAACATTTAATGCATATTTTGTGAAAACTTTTGAGGGACATAAGGGAGACTTGTAATACGTTTAACTGCTCCTTTTCCAAAAAAAAAAACAAAAACAAAGAAAAAAAACAAAATATTAAACTGGCAATCTGCCTGTGACATTTAAATGAAATTGGAAATATATACTATAAGTGTAAAGCCTTGTGACATTTTAGCTCATTTCTCATTTTTGATGACGGAAGCTATGGCCTAAGTTTGTATTCGTTGACGCCGTAGAACAGGAAGTAACTTAATCACCCTAAAGCCCAAGTTTTTCCAATCCTTCAAGGTTTCCTGATAAATTCTTCATTTGATAGAAGATTGATAAAATATTGTAGGTCAGGGCAACCAACTGCCCAAAAATGTAGTTCGCAGTGCAGCGCAAAGAAACTTCGTAGGAGTAGGAAGTTTCTATTTTTTTTTTTTTTTTTGCCATAGCAACTCCCATAGGAGCCAAATATTGAGTCCACAAGTACAATTTCCCTGTATACTGACTTGCGCTGACAAAACTACGAAACGGTCTAACATAGGCAATTAAAAGAAATTTATACCCATTCATGACAGTTATTATGAATTTTACGTTACATGAAACAGTTGTCATAACGCAAAAGTCATCGAGATGCGTTAAGAGGCAAATATAAATTATATACCCGGGGTATGATAAATCATGATCGGTTCTTTCTATCACTTGACAATACTTTTATTTTCTTTGAAATATAGTTACATTCATGCAACGATAAAACATTGGTTTCAAGTGTGATAGGCTATGCAGTGGCGGATCCAGGATTTGGTATGAGGGGGGCCCAGGTCATAGTGATTTCTATAAAAGACTGATCGGGGGAGGGGTCTAAGAGGAGGGGGTTCTACCTCCATAGGCATAGGAAGCTGATCAAGACTGGGGGCTGAACCTTGTTTAGGATCACCGTCCTGGGTGAGGGGTCTAAGGGGAGGGGGTGAACCCCTCCCCTTTGGAAATTTTTTGATATTTGAGGGTCCTTAGATGCCATTTGGTGCATCATTTTTGGACAAATTTTGAGGAAAAATTACTGTAAATTTTTGACATTTCTAAGCCCTTTGGAAAATTTTTTGATATTTAAGGGTTCTAAGATGCAATTTGTTGCATCACTTTGGACAAGTTTTAAGGT
>WURT03231591.1:28041-47731 GCA_009936505.3 Holothuria glaberrima | reverse complement strand
TATATATATGACCCTGAAATTGCCAAGCTTTTTGAGACACCCCCGTTACTAGCCCACAGGCAACCCCCGCAACCTTAAAGCTGCCCTCGTTCGCACTACACTCTATCCCCCGTCCCTTAATACCACCCCTCCAAGAATGAAAAGTGCAATAAACCCAGGTGCCTTATTTGCAAGCACATCGACACATCACCGACCTTCTTACACCAGTACACACTGCTACTGGTACCTAGTTGAGTCCGGTAATTTCAATTGTGATTCTAGCAATGTAGTATATTCGCTTTATTGGGACCGATCTCCTGGAATTACCTATATCGGGGAAACTGGTACTAGCTTTCGGCATAGATTTAATAATCACAAAAGCAGTGTAATAAAGAACAAACCTGGTTTCCCAGTGGCTGAACATTTAAATCTCTCTGACCACAGCTTTGCCAACCTAAAACTCTTTATTCTTTTTGGTAGCTTCAAAAACAGGACCGTAGAAAATGTGAAATAAAAACTATTCTCAGACTAAATACACACAAGAATGGACTTAACAGGGATTTACATTTCATGAGCGGCTATGTGTAAGACTAAGGGGTATTTTTGTACAGTTTCTTGTACAGTGTACGTTTTTTTACAACTGAAGAAGAGCTAAGAATATACTCTAAATATTTTGTTCTGTATGTAGCTGTTGAGTTTTTCAGTTAAGTTGGCATGAAGATATCCATTTTTTGCACGTTTTTTCTGCTCTATATATATATATATATATCTATATATATATAGAAAAAGGAGTTATATGAAGACACCATAAGAGTTAAGTAAAAGTACTGACGTTTCGGTCATAGACCTTTATCAAAGTAGCATATGTATTAACCACTGTACATTGGAACGAAAAAACGTAAAACGTAAAACGTAAAAACGACGCTCATAGCAAAGTGTATTAAGTGTAAGTCGGCACGCTAGTCTGGACAAAGAAAGATAAAGATATATATATATATATATATATATATATATATATAGAGAGAGAGAGAGAGAGAGAGAGAGAGAGAGAGAGAGAGAGAGAGAGAGAGAGAGGGTCAGTCAACGCTGTATTAAATAGTCGCTCAAAGACCTTACTTAGGCCATTTTCCTCAAACATGGGCACTTGCCTTATACTGTAAGAGGATGTTAGAAATGAATGGAAAACTAAGCCTCAAGCAGGATTCGAACCCACGACCTCTCGCACACAAGGCGAATGCGCTGGCCACGAATGCTCTGACCCACGACCTCTCTACTAGGACAACTGTCAGAAGTGTTTCCTAAAAAAATAAATAGGCCTATTGTAAAAAGTCTAGAAAAAGGTGAAGTGTTCTGATTTCCGGATCTGCCTGGTTGATTTCATGGGGGGGGGGGGATATAGTGTACAGTACCCCCTCATCCAATTTCATGGGGGGATATATCCCCATCCCCCCCCCCCCAGGATCGCCACCCATGGCCATGTTCAATTTTCTGCAAACTGACCATATCTTATCGTTAGTGCTCGTTTAGCCCAGCCCAGAAAGTCATCTCCAAAAATTGGGGATATATTCTCCCCATTCCCAGTATTACCGCCTATATGAGTAAGTAAATGGAAAAAAAATGTTCAATTATTCTTATTAAAGTTCCTCCAGAATTCAATTCCGTAAAGCGCTCTTACTATGCAAATGAGATTCCTCTCAGCTTTCGAATTTTAAGACTCTTTGGCCAAGATGCGTGGTTTTACAGCATTCGCTTTATGTTCTGCTAATATTTCTATATTTCGAAATAATTCCCGATATCTTGTGATGTTTCAATGATGAAGTTATAACGGTATCACTTCCTATTTAAATTGTACTAGAATGTTTTATGCATTTTTTATTGTGTATAGTCCTGCAATAAAGTGTAAATAGTTGTATCATAATATACGCGAGCCGCTGGAAGGCATAAGTTTTGATAACTTAAGCAAGTTTATTGTTTAATCTTAAACTGTTAAAGGGTATATGCAGTCGCCTCAAGTTTGATGACTTAGACCAGTTCCATAAACTAAGACATGTTTCACCCAACTCACGTTTAGAGTAGCAATTTTATAGGCTGCCATACTGAAAGAGTGCACGGGCTAGTGGCGTACCTAGTAAGGGGGTGGGGAGGAAAATTTTCAGATTCAAAGCCCCCAAAGTCTCTCTCAAGAATTTTGCTACTTACAAATTTGTTGAAACACTTGGCGGCTGATAGCTATGATCACACAATGGTCCTTGCATACAAAATCCAGAAGCGTATACCGGATATGCAAACCAAATGCCCAAAACTTTCGGCGCGCTTTGCACGCACCCTTTTAGTAGGTGTCACTTTGATAAAGATTTGTGTGAGACAACTTAATTGAAATGATCTCATTAGTAGTTCTTTACAACAACACTCAGATGTAATTATTGTTTCCAAAAGTAGGCCAAATATGATGCATCACAAGCTCTCTACGTGTTCTTATGTACATCATGGCGGTGTAAACTAAACATGGCGTCACGTGAATGAGTAAGAGTTTTTATCAACCACCCCCTTCTTGAATATAGGTTTTATTTTAAGGAAAACAGGTAATTGACAAAATTGCTTCTAATATTCTGAGATATCAAAGAGGTACATGTGTTTGATAAAAACCCCACATAAGTATGTTAAAGTAGCTGAGAGACTGCATACACCTTTAAAGATTTACTTCAATATTTTGCTAATCAAGAACAAAAAAGAAAATAAAGGACAAACAATTAATTTACAGATGTATATAATGGCATTTTATTTCAAATTAGTAAACTATTCCATTTGCTCATAATATATTCAATCATTACATATACATATACAATATCATTGATAATAGTTCAAGTAATATTCTTGTTCAATTTAGGAAACAAAACTAAAGTAATAGCCTACACAAAAATTAATTTATGTCAATCATAATCATAAGGAAGTGTCCTTTAATCCACTCTACATGTTGCCCTCACATATGAGTCATTACATATGTGTTCTATTAATGTATCATGTACGTGATAATTTCATCCAATTAGTATTGCTATGATATTTTCACTTACTAATGATGTCCAAGTACCCGTGTTATAATTGGTTGTTCACCTGAAAACATAAGCGGTTCAAAACGGATGTCTAACCATTGCATTTAAAGGCAAGGAGGTCTCACTTAAGCCAAGAGAACAAAGTTCCGATACAGCAGTTGACTACAAGATTTCTAACAAAATTCAATCTGTTCACACAAAACCTCAATGTACGTTCCTTAAATTCTACGCCTGCATGTAACCGAAAGAGGACAATGTCAGTCATTCAAGATGGCGCGGGAAATCAATCACAATGATGACGGAAAGTACTAGTTTTTATCCTAAGACGAATGTACACAACTACAATTGTTTAAGCTAACCCTAAACTTGATCCTCACCTGAGTATCTTTTATTTCATTTTTTCATGATTTCTATGGAAATTTTAGAAAATCACCTCATTCGTCCTAGGAAAAAATTCCGGTGCCAGGAAAGAAAGTTGCTATAAGTTAAGTGTTGTGATAAGTCTAATTACAAAAATGTTTTTATATGACATATTACACCGATCTAGACGAAAAGGCAATAAAATAAACTGACATTAAAGATAAAAAATGTGATAAGTTGGAAAGCTTAGCAAGACACAACCACATAACTTTAGAAACACTCCTACATAATCACATGTGTTCCCTATTAAAAGGTATACCAAGACCATGCAGGTAATGTTTACTGATAATCTGCATAATAAGACCCACCCCATTCTACTGCCAAAAGCAATACGCATTCATGTTAAGTCATAACGTTCCTATCCAGGTGCCATGGTAACAACGTTCATGTAGAACAATTCAAGGAATACCCTTTTTTCAATCATTACAAAGACAGTGTAACATAACTCATCTGTTGGCAACTTTGACTGATAAACCAGATGGTGTAGATAAAACGTCAAACGCTTAAGAAAACACAAAAATTTCGACGAATACATAATACCTGCTTAAAGTACATCAACACATAGGCCATTACATATCACAACGGTTACAAGCCTAAATAACACTAGCGTCGAATCTTGCACAAGCATACCATGTACGTTATCAAAACGGAATCAAAATCTTCATTCGCTAAAAGAAAATTATTAATAAATGGTCACTGACTGGCAAATAATCACAACGTTAACATGAACACGTCGCATATTCTATACTGGCTACATTAAACAAATGCATTTACGAGATAATAATGTTTTGTGTTTATACACACATAAAACAATAAACACAAACGCACTACTTTGAACAATACTGACTCTACTGAATACCGTCCAGAGCCTTCAAGCATGGAGCTAATACTTGTCCAGATCGTAGTTCCATGCTTCAAGGTGGGTAATTCTCCTCAATGCCCTATACATAACGTAATCATAATGTCAGGTCGACCGCTTCTCCAACCTTAGTCCAAAAGCTTTTAAGTAATCCTCTCGCCCAGTTTGTTGCTCTTGCTTGCAAACGAATAATTGTGGTAACTTTGAACATCCCATATGGTTTCCTTGAAACACATATTCATATTAAAAAATTATTTTAATTACTCAAGAGAAAACAAAAATGTTCTTTAAAAAAACACTGAAAGTTTAGAAGTTACTCAGTACATGTAAAAGTAAAATAAGAGTGACCACTGCATGAAATTGCTCCTCGAGGGTTACGACCTCACCACCCTTTAAGGACGTTTTGCAAATAAAAAATATTCAATTTATCACGGAATGAAACGAAAATTCAGTTTAAAATTCTAAAATAATTAATTGTTAGTTTTTTGGCAGTTTATAATGTTCAGGGAAACATTGCCATATCTTTGCCCGTGACATGAAGAAATATAATTATGCCGTCATTCTATTAGTTTCATTTTTCGATTCCTAGTCGCCAACATTTCACATAGGAAGATACCTGCAATTACAGTAAGTTCATACTTCATAACTTAGGCCTATTTCTTCTATCTTTTAAACGTACCATACACACTACTCCTGTAGAACTAACTGAATACGTTGTCGACCTTACTGTAATAAACAAAACGTCTCTTTCGAGACTATTGTTGCATGCAAACCTCTTCCTTTCTGGGGAGAACGTCGTTTGTATCATCTGTAAACAACAAAGTTAAAACGATCCTTTCCCAGCCTTACTGTTATCCTTTATATTACTCATTATAAAAAGAGAGGATTCTTAAAATTTGCGAGTGTGAATGGTGTGAAATTAGTTTCATTGAAGAAGTATCTCTATTGTTCAACTTATTTAATAGTTTCTACAAGATTTTCAATTCGCCTCAGTGATTTACATGGGTTACTGGTTAGTGTCCCGAAGAAGCAGAATACCGAGTATCGTAAAATATCAGTAACAATTAATTTGATTACGAAAAAGAACAATATATAAACCGAAATACCTTAGATCTTTTACACCAGAACATTAGTGAGACATCACCAAGAAGCACTTAATACGCAGTGTGAATAAGTGATTACTCTTAGCAATGATATCACCACTGTCTTACAGATGTAATGAAACATGCTCCCCATGCAAGGGTTAGTCTGTACCTCCACCTGTAAATCGGGTGGATGGGGGGGGGGGGTATTAGAATCTATGTTTTAGTAATAAAATTTCACACGAGACACTTTTTGACAAAATAATGCTCCGAGTGATTTATGGATGTTTGTTTTCTCAGAATTCCTTCTTTTCGCGAAATAGAACTATTATTCAGGACGGTTTTAATATGTCCTACAAACAGGCTAACAAAAGAGCGGGGAGCTCTTAAGAAGGAGAAACAATAACCAAATCTGTCAGACAATAAGTACTTGAAAATGATTTAATTCCATTCAGGTATTAAACTTTGATTGACAGGTTTCTTTATTTCTATTGTTCAGTCCTGTTGCCCCCTTCCTAATAATGACCTACCCCTTTCACTCCCAAGTAATTCTGAAACAGTTACCTTTTTTTAAGACATGCTTTGATTTCAGGTTTACTACCGACTGGGGCCAAGCTTTAATTAATGAAGATTTTAAACGACTGTCAGTGAAAGTTTAAATAATGAACTCCCTTGGTGCTTCTACGAGTTTAATGCTTTAAGTTTTGTTCAACCCTAAATAATTTTTCCCAATTTTCCTCATCACTTGGAAACAATTCGAATTGTAAGTTGTGTGGAAAGTTAAAAAATTAGAGAGAAATTGCGTTAATTGCGGCCACCAACAACAAAAAGTGAAAATTGTTACATTTTCGTGTGACGACTGGTAAATAAAAGTTAACTGTTCATTGTAAGGGGTATATCCACACATTGTTATTTTAACAATAGGTCACTAAATCCTAGTTGATCCTGGTAATTGTAATACACGTTTGACGAGAAAAGCAAGATTAACATCGCGAAGGAACATTGCTTCAAAGTGTCTGTAGAATGATAGGTATTCTTCCTAACAGCAGCCAGCCCCTGAACAGAACAGCCACAAATGAAAGGACTTACAACAGAGGCGAATCCCCACCGCAAGACTCAGTCACTCAGTCCTGTAAATTTTTTCAATAACATTTTCGTATACTACATGATGTTGCATGTTACATCCATCTACAAACTCAAATAGTAAATACGTTGCAATATTGTGTCATTGCGTTTTTAGCTATATTTTGTTTTTCTTTTCTTTTTTTTTTTCTTGTTTAGTTCTTATTCGTGGTGTAAAGCATACGTTATATAATGTGCTCTTGCATTAGTCAATACTAAATAAGTATCAGGGACTCCACCAGACCCATGCACACATACAATGAAAGAAGATGCAGCTTCTAATTGATACTTTCATTGAAGGAAGTATATACTCCGAGAAGTGATAAGCAAACCGGTAAGAAGATTGTTCATTTGATTTCCTTTTCACTTCAATTAATTTAATTCTGTGTTACTTTTGTAATGTTATTCCAGCAAATACACTGGCCCCTCATGTGGCCCTCCTGCCCTTTTCATAAACATAATTTTCTCAGAGCCGTATATTTGCCGCCCTGTATCTAGCACGTTGAATACAAATAAAACTAGCAATATTTCATTTTAATCATTGCATTGTGGTTATGCTAGTGAGTTGTACAAAATAAATGACTTTTGCGGAGTGAATTTTATAGAAATCGCAAGTTGACTAAATGTCACATCCAAACACAAAAGATGAAAAACCGAGGAGTCACGTACACTCACACCAATCGCCTGGGATTGGTACTTTTCCAAAGCCCCTCGAGTTCTGCTCCCCAGAGGAATTACGTCCCCGAGGTACACTATGAGTTAACGTGACTAACCTCTTGACCTGTGATTGGTTTGATGTGAACTGGTAAATGCTTAAAAATGGCCAGGAACTAGTACTTCTTCCAAGTCCCCTCAACTCTCTGACGAAGAGCCATGGGGCAAAACCAAATGTTACTACCGAAGGAGTTCTGTTCCCGAAAAGAGCTATGTCCCTGCGGGGACAAAACTTCAGTAACCAACTTTTTGACCTTCAGACCTCTGCATCATGGGTCTGTTGTGCGTGGTGTCGTTCTAGACTGGCTGAAAAGAACATACTACACATGATCTTAGCCAACATGCAGAGGCGAGGAGCTGAGTTGATATTAACTGATATACACTTACACATCGCCCAGAAATGAATAATTGGTAAATGTTATATATTGCCCGGAATTGGTTCGAATTAACTGATAAATGCCCACAATGGTAAGTTAATCGTTAGCTAGAGATTATATCATTCATCGCACGCCTGATATGAAATAATTTTCACATTACAATTTTCCATACATTCGTAAAAGGTCAAAGAGAGATTCATTACTATCTCTCTCCAGACGGAAATTTATTAATGAATCTTCGTTAAGTAACTATTGTTTCATTCCAAGGAGGAATTTTAAGACTTATGGCTTTGGGGAAAATTTAAACAAGAAAAACTTTAATTAACATAAAATTTGTAGATTGACATTCTCAACAGGTCTACTGTACTTTTTGTCGAAAAAAAATTTATGTGGCAAAATGATTGTCAAGAAACTAAAACAATTGTAAGGTTGTACGTATTTATATCACGTGATCTTACACATGATCTTATTCTTTTCTCAATTTGGAAAATGAATATCGATATGGGTTCCAGAGACAGAATGAGGTCAAAGTGGAAAAGCAGCTTCAAAATTTCAGATCTTTTAATAAAGGTGAGCCTATGAAACTTTGACAGATCGTCTTTTCACGTATGACTATATCTATGGTTTACTTTAATTGCAGTGCTTATCAAGGTTACCAAGCAACCCTCCTATTATGATGCAAATGATTAGATGAAAACAGAACGTAAACAAAGTTCGAAAGAAATGCCCATCCGAAGGATACATGGACAGAGTAGAGGACTGGACGCCGACTGATAGAGTAAGGTTTATACGTACTCCGATGTACCTGAAGGCGCTGTCTCCAATATGATTTCTATAGAGACAAAGCAGAAGAGAAAAGTGCATGTAATTGTTAGTAGCCCATACCACCGAAGATAAATTTCAAGTACCACACTGAAAATAAGGGAAAGTGACTTCAACAAAAATGCATTACAGGAATTGTTTGTGATAAATGAAGAAATCTCACCGAGTCACCACTCATGAGATTCAGTTCAGGTCTCCGGCGAGAGCGGACGTGTGTTATATGGCTCGTTCGATCTCGTCGGGGAGGATTTGATTTTGTTTTGTGTGGGGCCCACCCCACCGTAAATTGTGTAGAAATCTGTAAAGCGTTTTGTATATATATTGTACATAGTGATCAAGCCTGACTAGTGCTTTCTTCCCGCCTGTGGGTCCCTTTACGGGGGAGAGCTTTGAAGGCAGGGAGGAGCAGTGTCTGGTAATTTGGAGGTTTCATTGTTAACTTCGGTTGTCAGCATCATTTTGTCATCGGTTTGGCCGTGTCTGTTGTGAGCATGTAAGAAGAACTTCTGGTCTGTTTTAAGTTTTTTTCTATCCGTGTCCGTTTCCAAGCACGTAACTTCGGGAACTAACGGGCACTTCCAGCCAAAGTTTTTACCAAGATGATCAGTGAGCCTTTGTCTGTAGTATCTAGGAAAGTTGTGATTTCTAGGCCCTCAGCATCGGAGATTTACTCCTAGTTTTTTTTTTTTTCTGTATCTGGCCTCATTGACAATTGCCTGAGTGGGATCGGCAGATCGCTCAAATATGGTCCTATTACCTAACCATCTCAAACCTTTTGTCGATACAATGGCGTGGCTACATGGGCCATGGTATAGCTAAAGCATTGCCTGAAAAAGCGTTTCGTTTCCACTACCACCCCTCCCCTACACTCGAAATTGATGAGTGAAAAAAGCCCTGTTTGGCAGGTTCAATCGAACATTGACATTAGTTTGTCACTACAGTTGTTTTCCGTCTATCACTGTACTTCTCTTCAAGCATGGGGTGCCTGTCTAATGGAGAGGGCCGCCCAATCAGGGTTCATGGGCAAGGTCCCACCGCCCCATATATACGTTACTGAAACGCATAGTTTAACTCAAGACGCAACCAAAGATTCCACAAAAAATCTACCTTATGACTAAAAATGAGGACGTGTAAAGCTTGTGTGAGCACGGTTAGCTATCAAGGAGTTAATGGGTATTCTTTATGGGATGGTAGCGTTTCACCATTGAATCTTCCATGGAATTCACGGTTGATAATGTTCGTTCTACCAGGCAGTTTCCGGCAGGTCCATCGCCTTATGTGAAACCTCCCAAAATGGCCACTTTACACACCATTTCCAAATATATGTACAATGACTGTTAAAAGGTTTGGGCTGCAAGAGCTTGAGATGGCTCCCTTTGACGCTTCAATTAATACACGATTTTGCGCACACAAAAGGTATCATGCAACACACAGGTTTAATTCGATTTTACTGATTTCTTGCATGCATAATGATAACTTCAATTCATTTGATACCACATACAAAACGCAAATTACGCGCATATACTCAGTAGTATGGTCTACACGAAGCCCCACCTTTAAAATGTTCTAGGGACTAGTATCGTCATCTAAAAAAATAGCATAGGAATTTTCTTCAATTGGTAGTGCTTCCTTGGCATGACATTTGGGATTTGTTGGGACTAAACTTGCAGCCAGTATAGTAGTATATACGGTACTGTCATTTAATCATTTTGCGTTTTCTAAGGAACTGAAATGTGTGAAGTTTAGCCGTGGATGACCATGCAAAGAAGTGAACATGGGCGTAGGAAGCGAGGGATCTAAATCCCCCAGTCAAAAATGTGGTGGGCAGAAGTATGGCTTCGCCCCCTCCAATTCAAGGACAAACACCCCTTAGCTTTCTAGTTCCCTCCGTACAAAATGTCAAAATCTGACTGTAATTTTATTTAAAATTGATTCAATATGTTGCACTAAACTGCATCTAAGGACCCTAAAATATTCAAAATGTTCCCACTGACCGCTCCCCAGGACAGCGGTCCGAAACAACGTACCCCCCTGTCGAGAACAGCTTCCTACGCCTATGGTAAGTGAATGGCCGTTTTTTCATAACATCATACCATACATTGCCAGTGTTTAACATTATTTCTTTGTTCAGGAGTATCCTAGATGTTTGTATTAAATTTAATCGCGTTTTTCATCGCTCGACTTCTTTGTCTGAGGAGAACTGTTCGTTTTCTAGTTAGGCCTATTCGTGAGATTACAGGTGGTAAGGGATTAACGACACATGCATGGCAGAGGTAAGACTAGCATGGGTGTTATAGCCGTCCCGCATTCAGAGCAGGTTAAAATACATTGTTTATAGTCAGTATCTTTTCATCCTTTTGATGTGATTCTGGCATTCAGCAACGACTATTCTGGGGGGGGGGGGATTTCATTACTGAATATACTTCGGCAAAGGACACACTTCAAACTTATCGAGGCTATCTAGATAAAATGTCATAATAACATTAAAAACTGGCTATGATATTTTCATGCAGGTTAAGGAAGGGTTTTGAATGCAGTATTTACACAGAATTGAAGTAGGTACAGTGCAAATGATGGCCACCAGTCTTTTCGGACAGCACAGCAAAAAATTTGAAATATGTACCCAATGACAATCCCCCAAAAGGTTGGCCTAGGCTCCTAAATTCTGAGATTAAGGGATCTGAAATTTCAAACTCTCTTACGGCACCCCCCCCCCATTTGGTTCAAAATTAATTTCGCTATCCATACAGGATATATTCTCGGTAATATACGCATAGACCACTTAAGTTCCTTCTCGTTCAAATCAGGTAATCCTCAAATCTCAGATCAATTACAGTGCCGATCAGGTACTGGCCTATAGAGGAGACGTAATTCAGAATCGATTGAGACAATCTAGGGCATCCACTCAGTGATGGATAAGCTGCTGCAGTTAAAATGCAGCCAAATCCCAGCTTATCAAACGGCGGGAATTCGGGTAGGACAGAGTAAACAGGGGATTCTAGACATCCATATTGAAGGTTCCACATTGTTTCTACCTCAAGCAGTAGCTGACACTTTTTATAGCCTTTTGAAAAGTTGGACACAGAAGGAAGCTGACTACCCTGCGGGGTAGATGAAGCTTTTGAAATGGCTCAACACTCCAAAGTGTGGCAGAAGCCAAGAAGAGGTGCTACGCAGGCTGTTGCTTCTCTCACTTCTATCACCGCTACTTACCTTACGCTTTTACTTTGGCTAACCGAACATTTTCTACGCATATTTTACCAATCAGCCAATAGAAGCCCGCTCTCTTGGTACTTCCCTCAACTTTTCATTTGTTCAAGTTTACTGTCTGCACTCAGGGAGTTGTCTTACTGCTCCCTATTTTTAGGCGACACAATAGGTTATGGAAGCATAGGAATAATAAAAATGGAACCTACTGCCATTGTGCTTGGTGCTCAGCATAAGCAATGGAGTAGGGAAAACTAGCCAGTGAGCCACAACTGGAAAAAAGGCCGTGGCCGGCCCGACTTAAACCAATTGGCTACGAACTTACCCGTCAAAGCTCATCTAATTAACATAGGAATAATAGATTTAGTAAAATGTGACCTTTACTGTAGCATGGAAACGAAACGTTAAAGCAAATTAAACCATACAAAAATAATACATTTACTGCATAATACACAAAGATCACAACACAATTTTAAGCTACATACATGCCACACAAAACAACTTTGAAAGAAAAAAATTAACCAAAAAATGCAAAACATGGTATGAGGATGTAAGCTAGGCTTGCTGATTTGTATGTTAAAGATTCATAGAGTGGCGTGTTAACGACGAGAAGTTAAATTATTCTAAATGAATGTTGTTAAATGGCACGGTCGATGAGGTGAAACTGGATGCGACTATTGAGCATGCTTTTGTGTCGGATTAGATGTTGATGTATCTGTTGACGCATTGGTGCTGTTGATGGTCAGCCTGTTGAAATGTTGCTTGAGGTTACCAAATCGGATGGTTTATTCTTGATGAAAATATTGCGATACCAAGCAGACAGAGGTGATATTAAGGAAGGTTGTCAGTAAAGGAGACAAAGCTTTGTTTTTTCGTTGACGGCTATGGGATGTAAGTTATCAGATGACGCAAACATTTGTAAATCTATTGTCAGCTGATTCTCGTGGACTGCAAGAAAATTAAAAGGAATGCATGCTGGCAGTGATAGCAGCAAAAAATCATTAAAAGAAAGAAAGAAACAAAAGCACCATAATGAGATGAGCAAATGAATTCGTGCAGGCATGTTAATGTGAATATTACATGAATTAGCAAACATGTAGCAGGACCAGAGACTCGCCTATGTCTGACAACAGTAGGCACTACAATAGACACATAAATAATCAACGATGTCGGTAAGTACCGGCAATTAAGACAAAAAAGATCAACTGGGCAGTCAAATAAAGGATTTAGACAAGTTCAGTAAAGTGGAAAATCTAACAAAGCGTTCATAGTATGATCTCACAGAACTGCCTTTTATATCCAGTACTAATGACAGTGTTCAAAATTTTATATTTGAGACTGATAGATTTAAATTCCTTCAGTGTGTAAGGGGTGAGAGAAGGCATCTGGGTGGTGAGAGTTTGTATAATGGCTGTTTGTACGGTCCTTACTAACATCTGATCTTCTACAGGACTTTGTCATAATATTGTTGCTGCCCCTAAGAAATTAAGATTGTAGTTGAACCTCACCAGAATACAAAATCAGCACCATGGGCTTTCTGAAACAGAAATGACCCATCTAAGGAGAATGCATTTGTCCACCAAGCACATGGCAAAGGATGTAGAACCCCCCCCCCCCCATTAAACATGGAAGGCTGAAAAATGCTTTAAAAATCTAAGGACATTCTTACCATCCAATATTTTCCATAGGAGAGGGGTGGGTGTCTTATGTTCTTGGTCACATGTCATAGGTATTCCCTCGGTGCTGCTGGTTTGCCAGACGGTTATTGCAGGCAATAATGGTATACATATGTAACTAGGAGGTAAGGGGGAGCGAAATTGACTACCCAAACATAATTTCCCTTAGACCCTACCCCAGGACGATGGACTGGCATGTTCACAACCCTCCTGCGTCATCTGAATTTGCTGGAATCAAATTAGTAATGAACAGTGACAAGTTGCCATCACCTGTCACTGAAACTAAACAGAATGCAAATTGTATTGAAGTTTCAATGAATTCACTTCACTAGACTTCGGCATTCACAAGATATAGCCCCTACATGAACATAAATGCATGCAAACGGCACATCATCCTAAACCATTAGTTACATCAATGTGATGTAACTAATGGTTACATCAATGTGATGAATCCACGCAAGACAAGTATCTTTTAACCCTCCCTTGAAAAGCCTTTATCAGAGTTTGAACTCTAGTGGTTTCAAATGACCTTTTCTCCCATGCACAACAGCAGCAACAGGATTCCTGTTGGCAAACACAAATATGCCACTGATAAAGTAGTATCTACGCTTCCTATATAGCATTTGATATCCTCTTATACCACATTTTCATATTATGACCTACCTTAGTGACATCAAATGCCCATTGACCTCCAAAAAAATTTGTAGGTTCTTCTAGTCAATATAACAAATGAAAATACACCTCAAATGACCTTTCACCTTAACCAAAATCAATAGAGCTCTCCCTCTTCATATAGTACACGTACATTCTAAGTTGTTATAAGTATTCATGCTTCCTATCTTGGTACATGGAATTCACAAAGTTTGCAGAGTTTGACCTCCTGTGACCTCAGATGACTTTCTCTATCAAAACCAATACGGTTCTTCCTCTGAATATGGGCCATCTACATACCAACAAGAAGCATCATCATTTCCCTTCTTGAGATACCTTGTTAACGAGCTATAATGCATCATAAACATATACAAATACAAATACACACACACACACATCATAAACATATACACATACAAATACTCACGCATAAGTACAACCCCTTTCACACAGGCATGGGTTCCTGTGTCCATTAAAAAACTCTACACACATAGATGTTAGAGAAGAGATGTGGCTATGTCATCAGTTTTGTCAAGATTGGCACACTAAAGCACATACACCACAGATTTGAAAGAATTTGGAGGGTACATTTGAAATTTGAGGAAGAATGCCCCCCTCCCCTTCCCTTTACCCCTAGTGGCTATATATCTTCTTCAGAATCAGTTATGTAGTGTAACATTTTCACATTTCCAAGACAAGATGTGAAACTGATGTTAGATATAGTTTTCGAGTCGTGTTGATAGCAAACGCTATTCTGTGTACAAACTATGCTGCTGGTGTTTTTTATGGTTGTGATAATTATTCCTTATTTACGAGTTTAGTAGAGAATACAAACTTTCTTTGTAGATGAGTAAATGCTGGAGTTAAGTATATAACTCCAACCAACAACACCAAATAAATGGCAACAAGTTTTTAATTTCAAAATAAATAATAGAATACCACTGATAACTCTCATTTTCAAGGTGAAACAATTTAGTCTGAAAATGCATTTCAGTAATGTGCATTTTCTTTTTCAAAATTGGTTCGTACGTGACAAGTATTTACTTTGTGTTCATATGTTAGTAACTCCACAATCTCCTTCCAAAGTTGCATTAGTCAAGTATGCCAACTTAAGCAAGGCAAGCTTGCCTGCATAGGCAAGCATGCAGGCAAGACAAGCTTGCCTGCATAATTAGCAAGCCAAATTTGCAAGAATATATATTACAGAAGTTGGAAATTGTAACTCATCTGTGTAATGCACGTCTTTATAGTTTATTTGGTCGCTGAGATGTAAAATGTTGAAATTTATTCACTTTATTTGAAATAATCGATTCTGTCATTATTTGTGACATTCTTCTTGTAAAATGTAAGTGTACTGTCTTTGTTCATTTTGAAATAATGTTTGTAGGACCTTAGAAAATGACTCACTTGCTGCACAGCATGTGGTAAGAACTAGGAAGAAAACCAGTTGAGTCAAATCATGCTTGGACAAAATGACACGAGATATCTTACTTTGGAACATTTAAGAAAAACAAAGCAAAACAAAGACAGCTATCTCAGTAATACAACAGAAACATCACAAATATTACACAATCTAACATTTTAAACTAACTTCAACATGTGATATATCAGAATAAACTGCCTTGTGATGTCAAGAGTTTAGAAGGGCCAATGAGTATCTTCTTTCAAAATTTGTAACATATATATTTTGTTAGTTCAGACACATGGTTAACTGACATATGCAAGCATTAATAATACCACAATCCTCTCCCAAAGTTGTGGAAACTTTCACACAGGTCACCAAGTGAAAGAACAGGAAAGCGAAATTCTATTCAAATAGTTTTTCTTTATTAGTAATATCTCTGTGATTGCATTTTTCATAAAATAAACATAAAATGATATTATTGTCATGATCAATTAAGTTATAATAAAAAATAACAAAACCTATGATTACTTAAAATTATACCAGCACAGTATCTTAATGATCCCTGACAATATCCAAAATACAAATTGTTCCTAAGTAACAATTAATTTCACAGTCTGCATGAAAAGGAAGTTATGTAATTACTTCTGTTCGTATCTATTACACATTAAATTCCTCAGAATTGTAGTTTAATATTCTACCTATTGCATCATAAAGATATGTGCACAAAAATGTTCCTGGAAATTAAACAGTCTTTCCAGAGAGGACAATAATGCCATTTCAAATCAGTTTGTCTTTTAAGTAAATTTGTGAATATATATATTAAAGGACTTTGATAATTTTTCTTTTCATGCAAACCAGTTGAAATACTTGCGAACAATTTTTTTGTTTGTAATTTTGAAAGTATAAGGTAAACATAAAATCCAAAAAGTTTAAGCAAAATGTGATGTTTCATAATTACTATTAAAAAAAAAACAAAAACAAGACAAAAAGCAAGAGTGCTCCAAACAGAAATAAATTCAATCAAGTACATTCTTGATCTATAGACCCATTAAATCATAATGTCCAATATGACAGTTCATCACAATGGATGTGATGACAGGAAAAATAAAATCTATCAATATGCTATTGGATAAAATATATATGAATATGCATGATAAAATGAGACTGAGTACATGAGTTACATGCATGACAATACATATTCATGCATACAAGCAAATAAAATTGATTATAGTTGATAACAAGACTGAGTAACACATGAAAAGCAATAGTTATATGGGTCCTAAATTCAGTAGAGAATAACAAGAACTTGGTGGATCATTCTACCACTTTTTACATCCCTATGTCCTGATCCCACAATCCCCCCCCCCCCAACATACAACCCCTTTCCCTACTCTGGCATCTATCATTGCATCTCTAGAGAAAGCCTGATGCCCTGCTAACATACATCCTAAGCACAGTGTGGAAATACTTTCACCTAATAATTACATCTGTGACACAACAGCACAGCAAATTTGAGCTATAATTTGTACATTTTCTAATCAAAAATTAAAAAGATTTAAGAGAAAGAAATCAAGGTGTAATTTGCTGAAAAATTAAAAACTGTATTAGACATTTCATCCATGACTCAAGCTTCCTTGTAACTTCATTTCACTAAACTTCCATTCAATTGTCAAACACAAGGTGTCCCTTGCTTGAAGATAGTTTCTACAGTGTTAGTTTCATGTTATTTCATCATTCTGATGAGTTGTTCAACAAGGAATCAGAAAAAGTATAAAAATATTTCACATGTTCAAATTACAGCAATGGCAACAAATACAAGAGTGTCCCATTATCTGTTAAAAGGCACTGTTCTGTTTTTCAGTCACAAATCTGTCCTTCAGTTAAAAACTACTTTCAGATTTTAATAAATCCCCTTTATGATGCAACTTAACACATGTGACAATGATTCCAATCCTTTATTCACACAGCCCCCTTTTTATATTCCACCAAAAAATGAATTACTGACTGCTAGCTACTACTCCAGGAGCAGACACAGGTAGGGGCTTACTTAACAGGTCAATGTTCCAATGTCTTTCACAAACTTTTTTTTTCTATTGCTGGTGAAAATGCTGAAATTTTCACTGTTTTGTGAGGACTAAGACAATCTTTATAAGGGCATCTACTTTCAAATTTGGCCCCCCCCCCCCGAATCTTCATTTGATTCTCTCATGTAACTGAGCCGTAAAACCTCATCTAACTACCTAACTCATGTAAGTGCTTTACTCTCATGGATAAGCCCCCCCCCCCCCCAAACTTTGGATCTGCTATAGAGCTTTTATAACAGTCACTTTTTCTTCAGTAGCATTTTTCATCCATTCTCCCATTCTGATTCATGTTGCATGGTATACTATCTGACCTCCTACTTACACCATTTTGTCACTAAATCATAGAATTTCAATTTGCAAGATGAGTCAAAAAATTTCACAGAGTAATGTTTCTTAATACATTCAGGTGATGCCCGTATTTAAAATTCATCGTAAGAGACACCTACACACTGTACTGTTTTGAAGACAATTATTTAAGTTTACATTTCCAGATGAACCCTGTATGATGTTAACCAATGAACACACAAAATGCTCAGCAATGACTGTGACCATTAATGCCTGAGACAAAAACAGATAACATTGCTTGATTCCTACTCTCCCTGTCAGAAATCCAAATTTGAGCAAATTTATTAAAGAGGTATGCCACTTAAATTAAGGTTTTTTAATGTGGCCTTAGTTAAGGTTTTTTAATGTACAGGCCACATGGCTTCCATTCAGAGTTGTGGCTAATATACTAATGTAAAAGTCAATGAACATACACTGCATTTCAGTGAAGTCACTCCTCCAATCATGACTGATTGCAACTGATACTACTTCTCTATACACTCTAAGTCTTTTAAAAGAATTTATACTGGTGGGTAAATATATGTCAAAATTCCAAAATTTATTTTCACTGAATTTTAAAGGAAAATAGGTAGGCTGGCCTGCTGGACTAGAATTTAGAGTGAGCCATGGAACAAATGGCATACCATTCACTTCAAACGGCCTACAAGTATGAACATTACAAAGGCCTGTCATACCCTGTTCAGCTATTGCTAAATGAATTGCACTCTTGAATGGGGCATACCTGATCTATCCCAGATATAGTATTAGTGTACCTCCATAGAAATGAAAGCCATCACCATATTAACATGCCATAGAAAATGAAAATAAAGGCTATATTCAGGCAATTTAATATGTGTATGTATAAAATACACATATATGTACCAATAAATGAGTATACGGATTATGTATAAGCCAATACAATCAACACACTCAAAAGTTGTGTAAGTCATACAAAGTTTACAAAGTATACCAAACAATGCCTAAAGTCCTACATGAGCTTATATCATTTGTGATAAAAACAATTGAGGTTCTGGGTCATCTAATCACTATGACAATACTTCATGATTCACCAAATCAGTGTTTATAGAGTTGGACGGCAGATAACATGTATCAGGCAACACCTACAGTTTTGTGACCTTTAACTTAGTATTATTACAATCCTCCTGCAGACAGATGACCCCCCTAGTGCTAATGGTTACTTTTGTCAAACATTTACTTCACATTGCAAATTTCCCACAAGCCTATGTCCCCTATTCCAAACCCTACCACTACACAGGGATTATACTTCTGGAACAGACATGAAAAAATGTACCCCCCTCCACCCCCACCAACTTCAATTATCTATGAAGTATGAGAGAAAAACAACACACACAAAAACAGCCCAGAATACTTTATATCAAGGAGGTATTCTTTAAAATATCTGAGGGCTTCATTAGAACATTTAGCACAAAACTGGTTTTCTATGGCTTTTTTAATTCTTCATAGTTTTTGCAATTTCTTTATGTATCCTACAATGTAGTTGATCATTCATTCCATTTATTTGATTCCTCTTAGGGAATTTTTCTCCTGTACATCAGAAAATGTCACTTCTTGTCTATTATGAATCAGTATCACTTCAGAGGACAAGTGAGTCATAAAAGCTATGATTATATAATACCCCAACTATGTGTACATGTAGATGTGCCCCTTTCTGTGCATACATGAACAAGTGCCCAATTTTGTGTACATGAACATGTTCTCCTAACTATGTATGCGTGAATATAAACCCCTATCTATGTCTACTTAAACATGTTCCCCTTACACATAAACAGATGCCTCCTTCTCTATGGACGTGAATATGTGCCCCTACCTGTGCGTACATGAACGAGTCCCCATCTGCAACAGCGGAGTAACTATTTTAGCACAATGGACTTCTCAT
>WURT03231591.1:0-14140 GCA_009936505.3 Holothuria glaberrima | reverse complement strand
CAGCCAAGCTACTACTCAGTCCTGGCCAAGCTACTATTCAGTCCTGGACAAGCTACTACTCAGTCCTAGCCAAGCTACTACTCAGTCCTAGCCAAGCTACTACTCCGTCCTGGCCAAGCTACTATTCAGTCCTGGCCAAGTCTAGTACAGTTATTGTCAAAAGCTCCACCACATCACTTCCTTTGAGGTGACTGCAGAGCCAGATGTCTGCCTACTTTTAAAATATCTACACTTAATTTCTAATAATACTGCTCATTTATTAGAATTATTACAACCAAAAAACAAATCACATTTATAACACACAAACCAGGAAAAGATGACAATATTATAAGAGACACAAGCAGAGCTTACCTGGTACTGGCCTGGTTAAAGGCCAAACTTACCATTAAAAGACAGCATCCGTTCTACTTGGCTAAACAAACCTTAAAAATTTAACTTACCAAGAAAATGGCCAGTCTTTCCACTGTACCTTAAATGGGCCTCATCATACAACTTTCATTATTTACTTCATACTTTATGAACACAGACACTAATGTAGATGTTAAAACATAGAAAAGTGCCACCAATGGACCCTATATATGATACATGGTTAGGGCCCATCTACAACATATAATTGTGTAAATAAATTTTTGATATTGTTTCATTTTGGTTAATACTATGGCAATCTATCCTAAACCAAGATCAACAAATTGCCCACTCAGTTTTGTAACTGTTTCCATGGAGATACTATTATCAATAGAATGTCACTGAGCAATGTCCCATTTTTTGACTTAAATTAGACTCAAAGCAGATTTACAGTTTGCAGGTTCACTTTCACATGCTTTGCTTAAAGTAAAAGCCTTTTCTCGCCCAGCATTGGTCAAGCAATATGAAAAACCATATACTATAATATGGACTCATATCGCCAAGCAGGTTCACACCAGGTGATACAAACAGAATATGGGAACTTCAAATTTTCACTTTTTCAGAGGAAAGGACAAAGATTCTTAGTCTTTAACCAGTGTTTAGTGATTTTTTTTCTGTGCAATTGAGATCAATGAAAAAATATGTTTACTTATTTAAATAAGTTTACTCATTAGAAACATATATCAGAAGTTTCATGCAAAAACGATATAAAAAAATGTTGTTTACATATTTGCATATTCTGAAATAATGTCATCCTTTGTTTATAACGGATGTTCCTTATCATTAAGTATTGCGGTAATATCTCTAAATGTGGATAGCAATTTTACAATAGAGTACTAATGCTATAGCACAGCATGTATTTGCTTGCATATGAGAAAGGGTATCAATGTCTGTCACACATATCGTGACATTTAATACAATGGAGCTGCTCAACTCACACTGACATGATAAGTAACTTCCTCAGTGGTGAAGTTGCCATGATAAAAATATATCACCTATTATGATGCAAAATTATAAGAATGTCCTTTACAATCAAAACTAAAAGCATTATGGCTACAAACTTAAAAACTGATAAAAGTATTTTGAGAGCATCCAAAAAATCACCAAAGCATGATGGCTTTTGTAACTCAAAATATCATATTTTCATGGAAGCGATAGAAGACTTAAATACTATAAATGAGCTATTGTTTGATATTACTTTTTAAACATTTGAAAACAAAAAGGCTATAAAGATTTAATAATTTTGAAAACAATCACTGCAGCAAAGCTTTTTTCTGAGCACAATAAATGTTTGGAATGATTACAATGTTATAAGGCTGAAAAGAATACTTTTCCTTAAAATATTGAAATGTATAAACCACTGCAATTATGATATTAGAAGGAGACGGTGCAAGAAATAGAGAAAGAAGTATTTTGTTATAGTAGAGAAAGCTTGACTAGGGGTTGCATGGTGTGACAAATCCACGCACACATCAATTCTATAGTACACCTGCTTTTACAGAGGAACTGAATATAAACAAATGTGTACCCCAAAACCTAAGCTACCCATGAGCTATGTCATGAAGAACAAAGGCAAGATGGCAATTCTTAAGTGGTGTATGATATCAAACCCATCACCATGTTGTTGTCAATTTTGAAGGGAGAAATTGTTTGAGTGGCACAGCTATTGTCTAAGAGTGGGAAAGGGAGTTGCACATCAATCAGTGGGGTCCATAATTAAAGCCACAGATTTGAAGGAGATGCAGGGAGAATAATCAAATTTGGGAACATCAGCCCAGAATGCCCTGCACCCTGGCAATGGGCCCAAGAGTTTCCTTCCTTCATTTAGAATACTAAGTTGTGAGTGCTAGGTATGAAAGCTTCAACCCTCCACCAATGAAGTTGGAAAGTCAGTCATCATCTCTGGTGACTGTATGACTCTCCCTGGTGAGTGTAACATAATATCTGGTTAATAGTGTTGAATGTGTACATTCCATTCAATGAATGCCAGGGTCAGTAGGGAGAAAGGGAAGGTGAGGGGGTTCGGGTTTGAGCAGGATAACTTGTGATGGAAGTACTCACAACACACTTGCGGACCAAGATACTGGTTCACTAAGGGAAAGCCAACGTTTGTCAAAATGTCAAGGTACAATAGTTTCTTAGCAACTCTAACCATTACAGGACGCTTTAATAGAGGGTACGGTTGGTAAAAGAGAGTTTGAGAGCTATTTTGCAAACTTTCCTAAATATTTTTAGGACTGACCAAGAGCTGATGAAGTTTTTAAGAAAGAGAATCCAATGATATAGTATTCAAATATAACTGACATGAATGAGCAGTTGTATGAGTTTACTGAACATGGAAAATACCCTCATTGAAGCAATTTTTTTCACTATCCATTTTGAAGACTTCTGAATATTCCTTAGTACAAGATAAAGTACTCAATGTCCTCAATACACAATGCTTAGTCAATTCACCCATATTCAGTGCATATTTTGTGATTCATGAATATTCAGTATGTGTGTTTACTTTCTCATACCTATGGCAAGTAAGTTGTCATTGGCTGCATCACAATAGACACCTGGGTGATCCCTTATTGTTCATGCATATTCATTAGCTGATTGCCAACTTTTTGTTAGTGCAGTCATTTCACCATGCTAAAAGCCCATGCAGGTTTCATGGTATTTATCTCTATCAACCATTAAGATCTGATTTAAAAAGTTATGTCCCATTAAAACATATCTCCCAAAAAGATGTTTTTATTTTTCTTTCTTTTTTTCTCCTTTTTGGCTAATATATTCATAAAATCTCTTCTTTAATGAGTATTCTTTTATGAAAATAAAAGTAAAAAGGAATGCGAGTTGTCACCTAGCAATTTCTGTATCCCATTGTTTTGTTAAAACACTACACCCACCCAAGGCAGACCTGCGATGTAGAGGTCCAAAGGCCAAGAGGTTGGTTACGTTCAGTCATAGGTTGTCCCTTGGGGACATAGCTACTTTGGGGAGCAGAAGTTTTTTGAGAGTAAAGTTTGGTTTTTGCCTTTCTGCTATTTGCCAGGGAGTGGAGTGGACATTGAATATAGAAACACTGCACCCAGTCTGATACCTTCAACATCAATTCCATGTTTGTGGTTATTTTAAGAAAGTCTGTACTCACTTGACTGATGATAACTTCACCAAAATATGTCCAAAGCACCAAAAAATATCCAAAGTGCCCCATGATAAATATTTGAAATATGTTTGCAGGAGTATATTAATAAAGGAATAGCAACAAAAATCTCTGTGTTCCCAGGATAGGCTAAGGGTGGTATTAGTAGAAATTGCCCATATGAGATGAGGGAGGCTACAGCACAAAGTGATTATTTAGTCTGATTAAAATCTTTGGTTTCTACTGACCAGATGAAATACACTTTCATATTTCTAGAAGGGTTCATAATTCTTCATCTTGTATTATGGCAGTCTTCCACAACTTGCAAAGTACATTCAAATTTTCCTAGTGATGTAAGATGTTTCTACCATTACCTTTTTTTATTTCATTCACTCATTTCAATGCTTTCAGTTTTGTGTCAAGTGTTTCAATCAGTGTTTCTCAAATACTTTTACTGCAGCAGTACTACAATAGCACTGTATGAAAAATTAAACAGTCCCAGGTAACTTGCATGGTGATTTCCACTTAAAATTAGCAGCTCACACTCGAAGCACTGCTGAAGTGAGGGTGAATTTCATTCTAAAAGATGTCAAAATAAGGTCCATTTTAGTAAATTTAGTAACCTATATCACATATTACCCCCTCCCCCTGCCAGCTACCACCATTTACTAGTCAAGATATGGCACCTTTATGAGAACAAGGAGAGGGAAATTATCAGTGTTCTCATACTGAATCCAACACTGAAGGAAACTGAAAAAAAAGAAAACTTTTCTCTGCACTGTCACACACTGAGTAGTATGCAAAATCTTGTAAGCTGCAAAGATTCGGGAAGCAGCTTCACCATCATGTACAAATACTCAACCTCATCTGCCCCTCCCCCTTACTGCTAAATCATCACCATTCTCTCCCCATTTCCAACCTGGCATGACAACTGCATGTTGCTTTTTCTAGTATTCATTTTTCAGGCTGCAGCACTTGCATGACTTCTTGAAATAAAGAAAATGTTTTATGAAAGCATTTTCAAGACCAAAATACTTTTCAGATGGAAATTTTGCCACCAAGGTGCAAACCAAATAAATGTGTGTAGCGGAGCATGTTTTCTGTGATTGCTATAAGAAGTGCATGCACTACAGTATCCACACTGGCTAAGGAATGGGTAGGGAAAATGGAATGAATGGGATTTGATCTAACACTAAGATACAAAAAAAACCATCAGGGGTACATCACAGTGCAATGTGACTAATTTCTAAACTAAATTTAGTGCTAGTGGGGACGTTTATTTTGTGTTTTGTCTGATGGAGACTGCCAAAATACAAAAATCCAAAATTTTTCAGGGACAGGGTGGTATTGTACAAAATGAACAGACAAGAGTGTATCTCAGGTCAGTCTAGAATAATGAGACATTAAATCACTTGATGTGCTAGCAGCATTAAGGAGGTTAATCTGCAAAACTGTAATGGCCAAAGGGTATGCAACAGGTATGGTGCAGCTAGGAAAAGGCTACCAGGCTGGTAAATGTGTCAATTGCAACCCACCGCTTGGAGAATTTTTTAAGAATTTCAGCATTAACAGCATCATAGCTCCCACCAGACTGTGTAACTTGACGAAGCTTGAAATAAAGTTCTCCACAGGAGCCCACAGATGGGCGTGAGATACCGACCCTAAAAGGAATGATGGCAGCATATAGAAAAGATGTGTTATGAAAAAAATCATTTTAAGCATTTAGACACATTTGAAGTAACCCTTAGTTTCACCTCGGATACCACTGCTTGATGACAAGAGTTAAAACAACAAAGAGTATACCATGTCATGATAAAATTAATCATTAATAACAAATTAGTAGCAATAGATGAAGTAATTATATAGGAAGGGACATAGGGAATTAATAAATACAAGGTGAAATTAATTTTCCTTGGGATAAGATGCTATATTATATGACAATAATTCAAAATCACTTGAAACTTATGTGTAAAAAATACTGTTATGTTTTTGCACCCTTTTCATGAACAAATGATAAAAATACATAATGATCTGCATTTTCTTGGGTTTAAAATCTCAGCTAATAATACAAATTGTACATATGTCCCAAAGAGGTTGTTACATGGTCTTCCCAACAATCCATAACTTTTACAGGTTGGGTAAGTCAAATAAAAATTCCATGACCTTCCTGGGCCACAGTAACCTTGCTTTATCAGGAATAGCAGCAAAGTTTCTTGAAGCAATGAAGAAGTTCTGGCAACTCTTTAAGACAATAACTTTGTCAACATCACAACATGGTAAACTCTTTATGTTTCATTACATATGATACTCCCATTATTAAAAGCAAGCCATATTTCCCACAAAAATTTACTATAACCTTACATCTCTTCAGCAGTCTTATTCTTTTGCATTATCTTCTACATTATAAAGAGATACCAGGATGGAGAAATTTTTGCAAGACTTTGAAAAATATATAATCCTAAAATCAGAACACATATACATACTAATGATGTTATTACACAATTATCCTACTTAAAGATCGAGACCACCCCACTATTACAGATAGTTCTGATATGTTCCACAGTGGCTGTAAAACTTTTTTAACCATTCCTAACCATGATCCACTTTTTGGAGCCTAATCTGAAGGTGACCTCAAGTAGCATAATACACAGGCAATGAAGTATAATGACTGTACAATTTATGGTGACAAAGATTTTCAAAGGTTTTTTCAATAAATCTGAAGACCCTTGAGACGACACACACAGTTCCAGATTAGTGGCAGTTTAACACAGAGGTGTAGCCAGAAAATTTTTCATGAAGGAGGGGGGAGGGTCACTTTTTCATTGGGATTCAAACAAGAAATTGTCATAGTTTCCACTTTTGAATTTTCCAGTGGGGGCTTCTCAGTAGTGCAAGACTTGTGGGGGCTTGCATCACCCAAGCCCCCTGGCTACATCACTGGCCCCAAGAGCCTGAGGCTAGGGACTGCTTCCAGTGTTATCTCTTTACTCTGATCATTCTCCAAACATGAAAATAATTGCAAGTTCCCCCACCAACTCACTGATTTATTCTGCCTATCACCCCTTTTCTACTTTCAAATCCCTGGTGCCACCACTGTTAGAGAACCACTGATATACAGCATAATTTACTTCCAAGTAATATTGTTCAAGCTACATTTTACATATATTAAGTGAAAAAAACTGAAGTTGCCCAAACAACTTTGAGATACAAAAGGTGTAGGATGTCTTTTTGAGAACATATCTTCAATTAAGAGAGAAATAATTACAAAAGTAAGTGTAAATCCCCATCACCACCAAAGACTGCTTTAACTTTGCTTTGCTACTATGGATTCACAATCTACTTAGCAATTTTTATTACCAACCACCAGCTCTACATGGAAGGAAGTACCAAGGAATTGTGGGAAGAAACAAATGTGAAACCACATCAGGAAGATTGTGGACATAACAGAAGGGCTCACACCACACAGAACATGAAACAGACCACACAAAATTAAAGGACTTTGAGAAAAGAGTTGTAATATTAATATTTTTTTCAAGGATATGTAACAAAAGTCTGAAATGAACCTGTCTGCAAAACAGGCTTTGATCTTGTCAATATAGCATGGTTCCTAGTTCACCCTGTCATGTGACTAACACTGGAATCTCTGAGTCAGTTTAACAAATCCCATCAAGATTAATTTTAACTTTTCTTTCATATCACAATTTCAAGCACAAAAAAGGGAATATTTCTCTCAGTATCTAATGATCTGATTCAGTTCTTGTGTTCAAGTCACAGAAGTTATAATTAGTAGCTTGAGCATTTTACAAAACAGACAAAATTGTAGAATAGCTTCATTTCATTTTTCATGAATCTTTAAACTGTTTCATATAAATTTATGACCTTTGTAACTTTTAATAAATATGAAAACTTGTACTTTGTCTTTTCACATGCATGAAAACTCAATTTAAAGGCTAATTTCAATTGTGTGTATAACAAATATCCTAACAGGAAACTGTTACTAATAATCTAGCCCCTGTTCTTAATAGTCTATACTGTATCAAAAATGTGAACAATCAGTGAGAAAAAATATTTTAAGAAGGATGCTGGCTAATATCTCTTTTAGATGTGTTAAAAGGGAAATTCTGAAGAAATTTGAATTTCTGGGTGTGGTTCTTGAGAAATTTGTAGATATAAGCAAGAGTGAATTTGAAGCTATAGCAGAGGTGACATCACAACCTAACATTACTCATTTATATTTTCCTGTAGCCATTTTGTGTAACCATTTGTTTTTTATCCCATCTTCATACCTCATACTTTAACTTTGCTTCTCACCAGAAAGCCTTAATTAATTTTTTTGTCCATATCATGAGAAAAATTTGTCCTAAAATTCCTCCTCTAAATCCTCAATCTTTACGGCAGGAAAGAAGTGCAAGAATGACTGATCACCATCAGAACATGCTATGACTGTAGGAATGTCATAGAGCCAGAAATGAGGAAAGGAGGGAAGGTGTGTGCAATGAAGAGCTTCAATTCCCCTATCATGTGAAGAAAAAGGTTAACATTCATCTTAATTTTAAACAATGACTACAAAACTTCCTTAACATGGGGTTGTAATTACTTGTGCATTAATAACTTTTCAAAGATTAATATAAAAGGTGGGACTCTCCTTTCTACTCTTTTACACCCTCTGAGGGGGAACTTTTCAAGAAAGACCTCCCTCTGTATTTATCCCAAACATGCTATGAATGTGTTAATATTTCCACCACATTGATACCAAATTTACCCGACTGATCCTGCAGCACACTGCAAGCCTGCATGTGCTAGGGTACTGATAGTTACAGAGAAAAGTAAAAATGAAGATTATTCTCATATTAACCAAAGAAAAAAACCTTAAATTTCAAATGAAGATTTTCATCTTTTCCCATTCACAATCTATTTAAGCTACTAGCTCTCTATATCAGCTCAAAAGATTCACGAACCGTTTTTTTTTTAATGTCACTTAAATGATCATTCCTGCTCTCTGATAGGATATGCCCCTTTCGTTGTAGAATTGGAAAAACGTTTTGAGTTTTCTTTATTAAGAATCAACCTACACAGCAAAACAAATAAATTAATTAGTATTAAGTGTCATGCTAACTGCCTTGTTACACATCCTAACTACAACATTGCACCAAGATGACTGTGAATAGGTTTTTTTATGTGGTATCAGCATGTGTGTGACTGCTACAATGTTGGTTTAATATGTGCTCGTGCATACTGTCCCAGTAGCACAAGCACAAAGCTGGACAATAGATTCAATTGTGCCATTTGGTACACCTGTGGTGATCACAATGTCTAAAAACAGACACACACAGGGTACAGTGACCAGTCCAGGAGATTCTCCATTTCAAGGGAAATCTATTTTCCACAGAAGAGGAGAAATCGTATTGCATCAAACAAAGCCTTACTTTCAAAACAGACCTTTCTCATACACACATGTGGAGTGCCAGAATGTAGCAGAACTAACATACATTGATGCATGGAGTTTGTGTGCTGGATATTTACAAAGAGTGGTTTCAAAGTGTCTAACAGTGGTATACAATTATCCTACATTAACTCTAGTATGCTAGCTGTTGTGTCCTCATATGAAAAATAAATTGCATAGTTTCTTGGCATCAGTTTGCAGCTGCATCCTGCAGGAAGCAGCACTTGTAACAATGTTAAAAGCCTGTAAATGGAATGTTCGTAGGCCAACAAGTTTCTGCACTGAACAATGCACATGTTCGCTATGCACACAAATTGTGCATGCATGTGAGAGATGACTGTACAAAGTCTAGTAATGAAGCTGTCATAAGGTCACATCTTTTTTTCAAGACTTTAGCAAAACTTGTACGTGGACTGCAAGGTGGACTACCTTGTACACTGTAGACAATGTAACTAGCTACATGAATATGTAGGTTTCAAACTGTCCTTTGCATATACAAATTTTCTTGAGGGGTTTAAAAAAATTGACTGTTTATATTTCCAAATGGCATGGCATTGTGTGTAAACTGCAAAATCGCAGCCACATTTTTCTCATTTTTTGGTAAAGATTTTCTCTCAAAATGGAGAACCTCTCAGACTGGTGGCATATCTGAGAACACCTCATTAAGCATGAATGTGCTGTGGAACATCAGAAGATGAACTCAATATCCATAAGACAAAAACAGTACAGCAAAAACAACTTAGCATTTTTAACTTTACCCATCTAGGCTATTTCTTTCTCATAAATGCAGATTTTTTTTAAATTTTTTGTTTTTTGCATTGACTTTTCATTTTATCTTGACCATTAATATTTACTTCTGATGGACCTCTCTTTGGTCCTCTTCTCTTTTGTCACCCTCTTCAAGACTGAGGGTCACTGTAACAAAAGTTTGTTTATTAAGTTAGCTAAAAATATAACACAAGCACAAATGACACTTAGAAATTACATACTGTTGAAAGGTCACCTATAAAGAAAAGGGAAATGTTGCTCTTTACAGAACTTGCTATTTAAAGTAATGTACCATTTAGGCAACAATAGGTCAGACCTGGTTCATACAAGAAGGAACAAACAAACAAGCAACATGCGACATCAAACAACACAGCACATTAACATCATTTTGCACTTGCTTATGAAGTTAAAAGAAGTTCACTTCACAATTTTTTTCATAATTTATCGTTCCCATTTTTACTTTTAGCAGAGACATATTAGAAGCAGAATCTATGTGATGAGCACATTTATTTGTCAAAAAAAGCAATAAAAATGACAAAAAACACACAAGTATTTCTGAAACCTGAATTTTTAAGTTTCTTAATTTAAATACTAAAGTCAAATTAACTTTCTATTTAACCTCAAAACCACCCCACAATTCAGTGTAGTTTCTGTAGCATAAAGATAATACAAGGTATATACCTGACAGAGCATTAACAATGCAACATAATATCACAATATAACATTGAAATGTGCCATGTGTGTTTTCTTTTCAACAGCCCCAACAGCAAAGGGCAAAAAGAACAATTTTACTGAAGGGGGACATGTCACAAACACACAATCATATTGACACTGTAAAGTATCATAAGAAAAATACAAAAAATTGAGGAAAAAAAAAGCTGCAGGGAGGTGGCATTGTTCTAAAAGCATTAACAATACCAATGGGAAAAAGGAAGGTAATGTAATGGGGAGAGCTGTGCAGAGGTTGGCTGAAGGAAACATTAATATACCTCCGCTGTGATGTTACTGACTGCCTTCTGGTTCGGTCATATTTAGGGAGTGGGGACTCTCTGTGTGGGCCGAGAATAGTAGTCAAAATATGGGATATCATCTAATGAATATTTAATACCAAAATCACCAATTCAACCAATCAGGGTTCGAGTATGTGTTTCATTTTACATAATAGCCAAGCATGTAACATTTGGTGCATACTATGTTATATTTTATTGGTGAAGTTGTCTTTACATCTCATAAAAATTAAGTAACATTGGGAAAGATAGATACTCAGAAAAAAAAGAGTAAATTTAACAAAAAAAGTGACAAGAAGCCCTCAAGTAATGTCCTTCCTATTTCATATGGAACATAAGATTCATTTAAGGTAGTGCCTAATCATCATAACTGTTTAATTATAAACTGAGATATAGCTCAAAAATGAATATATGAGAGAAGGCCAACTACCACAGGCCAGTACACTCACCTCGCTGGGTTCTGGATACCATTGCTGGGTTTACCATCAATTCTCTGCATCTGCATATGTGGTAGGATGCTAACAGCTGGTAAAGGTAAATAACACAAAATGTTGTTTTAAGTGGTTTTCAGAAATTGAGGACAGGGGTAACTGAATCAGGTAAGGCCTTTCAAATGAGGCTAAACCTCCTCCTACTTCAAAAAAATCTGAACATTCCTTCCACCTCTCAAATGATGTTGAAACCCCCTCTTCCACCTCATAAATGAAGCTGAACCCATCCCACCTCTCATATGCCTTTTACAAAGGTTAATGAGAGACAATGTGGATTAGGATGTTTTGGATGTGAGACCCCCCCCCCCCCCCCCCACAAAAAAAAAAAAAAAAGGCATCAACTCACTTTACCAACTACAGTCAAAACACCATACTATTTCTACTCATATTATTCTCTAATATCACACCAATTTTGTAAGAACTCCCACAATTTGAAATACTGTAATTAAGCCCTTGTCCCCAAGTGAGATGACATCTTAAAGGAGTTTAAAGATTTAGGAATAAAAAATTACGTTGGGAAGGAAACAATTGCACCTTTTTCCATAAAAATTTCTGAAAACCCATTTTACAAAATGTCATTTTTTGTCTATGCTAGTATGTTGGCAATACCAATGAAGATCTTCTATGTGCTTTGCACACTACAGACATGTGTGTAGTAGTGCTAATATGCTGGTTTGCTGTACACATCACCAACTCAGTGTGAATGGTCAGTTTGTGTGCACGTATGTAGCCATATCTCTAACATACCTCAAAAATGACAAATTTTTTATTGCTCTTAGAACCACCATACATATGAATAAGGGTGTATACTGTATAAAACCACAATTTACCCCTACTCCTTAAAGTCAACCCAAGAGTAGAATTAGCTGTGCATACATACACAGTAAGGCTATATATAGGAGACATCCATCTATGCATATTGCTATTGAAAGAAAACTCTACATCTGTGGCATGGAGAGTGAATCACCATGGTTTAAAATACCTATCACAGATTGTTTCATTCACATACATGTCCCCTCACCCTTACCATGTGAGGTTTACCCTCAAGAAAAAGACTCCCCCCTTCACTCTCCTTTGCCCCCTTCTCAAAGTACAGAGGTGCCCTGTCCAGCAGTATCCTAATAAAGTTCAAGCCACCCTTGATAAGTATTAGGTCCAGTCATCTTACCAATTGGAAGAATGGGAGATTCTCTAACAGATAAAAATTTTCTTTTGGCTTTTTTGTCCCATGCTCTGTATGTCTTCCCATGGTCACTTTCTACATAAGAGTTTGGCCATGTTACTGGTAGGGTCAGTTAATGTATTAGATGTAAATGTACACATGTTGATTAATATCAGCAAAAAGGATTGGGAGAAGGACAATCTGATGTCCATATTTTAAAAATCATCTGAATGTTAAAACATGTTCCAAATGAAAATAATAGGTATGATGTATTAATGTATCAATTCCCTAAAAAACCATGGAATGTTAAATATCTTTCAATGACTTTTTCATTTTTATCCTAATACCACTGACATAATTTTAAAAGATCTCTAAAAATAACATTCACGAAACTCTAACCCTTTACCACATTCTGAGATATTGGACCAAATTTAATGATTATAAATATTTAAACCATCATGCTATTCAAAAGTTCCACTAATTTGGAATAAATGACCTTCAATTCACTGATCTTTCCAGCTACCTTGTACCACAGGCATATAATTAAGATTTATTTTAGATATGGTTTTGTGACCAAAAGAGATGCGAAGTTCATATCAACAAACTTTACACTATCAAAAAGAAAAAAACTTACAAGTATATATGAAATTTTGACAATGAAACCACTTTGTTAGAATTTATGAACTGGTACAGAATGCAAATTTAACCAGTTGTTAGAGGACTAAAAAAAAAAGAGAATTACAGACAATTCCAAACTCATTTCTGCTTGCGAGCACCACTAAACTGCTCAAAGGGTCTACTGGGATATTTCCTGCAGTTTGGATAAGTTCACCTCTGTCTGACCAACTGGCTACACCCTAGACAGGGCTGTTCATTTGTGCAACGTGTGAGGTAAGCAGAAGCAAAAGAGATTTATACAGCCAACCATGTTGCTGAAAATCAAATTTCTACACCAAAATGGGTCATTCTATGCTAGCTTTACAGCACAATGTACATACCTCTACACTGCCACGAATGGAAGCAAGAATACTAAAATCTACACGATTGCTTATGCTCTTTTAATGCTAGATCACAGGTAAGTCAATAAAATTTCTATGGATTATAAAATAAAGTGAAAATAGGGAATAGGAATGGAAGGTATCCATTAAGTTAAATTAGACTTTGTATAATCTTAAGGAGTACATTGATTTCTTTGTATGAAAATTTATTACAATGGATTTTATGGAACAGGTTACATACAGCATCAGATAAACTTTAGTTATATAATTGCATTTTAATTCATTATGAAATAAGGTCCATACTATTTTTGAAATTTACATGGTCAGAAAAATGAAGAGCTGACAAAGAATGATGCCTATGGGCAAATTGCATGGATAAATGAATCTCATATTGAAGTAGGTGTTCAGATTAAAGCATAGGATGTTGATCATGTATAAAGTCACAATATATTCTGAATTCTACCACCTCTAGCCATCCATTATTGAGAATCCTGCATTCTGATTGGTTAAACACTGACCTGTTATTCTACAACACACGGTCAGTAAATGTAAAGACTGATAAAAATGAAGTTTTTCACGCATTTTCGGTGGTAGAATAGGAATAAACCATATTTGTCGGACTATTATTGTCTAACAAACCGTCTCGACTCCAAATCTGGCAAAATAACGGACTCAGCTTTGCCTCGTCCGTTATTTTGTCAAATTTGGAGTCTCGACAGTTTATTCACCAATAATAGTT
>WURT03231590.1:55469-69679 GCA_009936505.3 Holothuria glaberrima | reverse complement strand
TATACGTCGATAATTAAATGAATTCTAATTTTTTTTGTTAGGTAGAAGAGGAGAGTATGTAGTCTAAGAGAAGGGTATGTTGTCAACAAACCTGAAACCCCCCTTTGGCTACTGTAATGCCTTCTATTTGGGGGAAGTTTTTAGAGTTCACAAAAACATTCTTGGAAAGAAATTTTCCTTTGCTTCATTGCCCATTATGAAAGGGTATCTGAGGCTGGCAGAATAGATCCATGTATGATTTCCTTAATAATGGTCATCAGGTCAAGAACAAACCTTGATGAATGCGGGCGAAGCGAGCTTGTTATTGAGTAAGATTCCTTGACAAAACCTGCATTCAGGCTCTGCATCGAGACACTTTTAATTCGTCAACAAACCTATGAGCCAATTAAAGAGCCGGTATTTTACCTGGAAATCTTTCAACTTTTGCTGCTGTACTTCTCCGAGAGTTGTTATCGGAAGATATTAATAAAAAGAGCAATATTGAGGTAAGGTTTGGATCGCGAGAAAATTTTTATCGTTTATGAAGGATTTGAGAAAATTCTGATACGGTAGTTTCAGAACCATTCGTGATAGAAAATAATTACAGCAGATCTACCACTTGGTCGAAAATATACCTCACCCTACCCCTACAGAAATCTATAGCTTAAAAACCTTTTGGGGTCATTTTTAAAATGTTCATAATTTTTTGTTAGAAATCGATTTGGGGCGTGCCCCCATGCCCCCGTACCGGCGACAATGGGCGTATTCGGGAGAGGCCCGGTAATAGATGTGGCTGCCTCAGGTGTATTTATTTTGCTTCCCCGTTTTTTATTCCTACTTCTTTTTTTCCTTCTCTTCTCTCTCATTTTCCTCTTGCCCTTCTCCTTCGTTTCCCTTTTTTCTCCTTCCTTTTCCCGATATTCCTTCTCGATTTTTTCAGGGGGGGCACTCCGCCCCCTCCGCCCCACTGGCTACGTCACTTTATTCTGCTTTTTGTTTAATCATGTGACAATATGTTATTACTGACCAGCTGATTTTTTAAATTAATGCAAAACTACGCTTTGGTTCATCTTCCATTGGCCTATGGTTCTGACACATCAGTAAGGATCACGAAACTAGGTTTGTGGAATAGGGGAGATTTATATTTATATCCTTCAAAATAATGCAAGTTGGGCTACACAGTGTTTATTCTCTTGAACAACTTAATAGGCACAGGCTAGTGAAATTTCGGCTAACAATGATTTTGCTTTGGGGGGGGGGGGATAGGAGATCATAACAGGGTAGGGAGCCGAACTTTAGTCTAGGGAGATAACGTCATCCGCAAACCCCAAAATATGGTTTAAGGTAAAATGCAGTCACCCCATTTAGAGTAAGTACGCCCCGTCACTCTAGTTCATGAATAGCCTATTTTGATCATGTGACAATATTTTTGGTAGTTAATTATGAAATTCAAGGAGAATTTCTCCTTGCTTTACATATTGTTGGTAACAGTTATGTTCAAAACGGATTCAAAGGTGCTTGTAATACAATGAAAAGAGATTTGCAAGAGTTTGCTTGTTTTTTAAAGGGGCTTATTGAGTTGGTTCACAAAATTCATGATTTTTTCACACCTGTAGAAATTTACTCACATCTTGATGGTAAATGATCAAACTAAGAGATTCTGCACATCTGACTCACAACTGAAATGGCAATGAAAGGGTAATTGATGATTCAAATCATTTATTACAAAGTCGTGACCAGACACTTTTTACCATTACATAGTAATCATATGCAATCCCTGTCCACAAGTGCTACACACATTTTCGGTACCTACAGGAAGTGAAATATGAGAAATGAGGCTAATTAGAAGCATTGTCTTACAATGATTTCCTTCAAACTAGTCACAAAAATAATCCATATCAACTCAATGAGCCCCTTTAAAGCAAATTTTGGGGCGACTGACTATTGCCTTTAAATAGCGCTCACTCGTAAGATACCTTTGCTACATGCTTCGGAGATTGCATATAAGGTAGGTCACTTAACACTAACCTAACCCCCAACGTGACTAAACCTATAACTGTATCCCTAACCGAACCCCAGGCATAACCGAGACCCAGGTGGAACCCTGACTGAACCCCATTTAAACAGTAGAGTGACATTCTCTCTCCAACCGCAAGTGGAGGGGCGAGTGAGAGTAGTATGTAAGACTGCCATGCATGTCTCTTTTAGCTTCACTTTTCCCATAGGCGTACGGGGTCAATATTTCTGGGGGGCAGAGATAATTTTTGCCCGAATTTAGAATTTTGGACCAAGTTGCTCGAATTTGCCCAAAAAGGGCATAATTGATTTTCTTGGCTGTCTCATTTGCCCGAATGGATCCCCTATTTTTGGCCGAAAGGGGATGGCATATGCCCCCTGCCCCCCCCTCCCGTACGCTTATGCTTTCCCCCATTTTTGTTCGGATGGTACGGTAACTTAGGAGGACAATATGAGGGAGAGAGAGCAGATATAGGTCTCTTTTGAGTCCGTAATACTTCTATGGTAATAGCCGTCTACATGGACAACGGTAACTATAGTTACCGTCTCTTCCCTAGCCCCTCAAGTGATCAGTCATGTCATTTAGTTTTCGAAGTCTTAACAAAGGTGTGAAAGAGAGTACACTACGCGGGATTACGCCAGAGAAAACGTCAAGTGCCGGATGACCGGAAATCGAGAGGTCAATAACTGACATCCAGGTAATGGGCAAAGAAGCTTTACACAGGATACTAATCAGCTAATCAAGACCTTCGGAAGTGGTCTAATTAATTTCATTTGAACAGTGATCAGTTTATGTCTGGTATATTCCTGTTGTCAAACATAGGGTGGTGACATGGTGGTTCAGTTTGTTGACTTTCTTTGTTTACAGGACCTCAATTTGGCAATGTCCATCCTACCGCTAAATCGATTATGATGGGAGTTTTCAAATCTTGCTAAGAATCTCCAAAAATCAGGCGTCACGACCGGAGGAGACTTGCCAGTTAATCGGGCGTAACGATAATTTGGAATAGATGTATTTACATGACGGTTAATCGGGTTTGCATTAAGTCTAAAGTAGCATGTACATTCTGTCTGAGCAGTTGACTGCGTAAAAAAATCCTTTTAACTTTTAACTTCAGTTTCAATACGTATGTTGACGAAACTTATTACAACTGTACAATGACAAGTTATATCAAACAAAACATGTTTTCATCAAGCAGGATTCAACAATTTGACAGCAGTTCAATGTATTCCCTAGGCCAGGTTATCGCTATATATGTGCTGAGATTTTATAACCGTGAAGTTTTGAGTTAAGTAGCAAGTAGTTTAAAGGGGCTTATTGAGTTGGTTCACAAAATTATTAATTTTGTCACAACTGTTGAGATTTACTCACATCTTGATGGTCAATGATCAAACTAAAAGATTCTGCACATCTGACTCACAACTGAAATGGCTATGATAGGGTAATTGATGATTAAAATCATTTATTACAACTTTGTGACCAGACACTTTTTACCATTATGTAGTAATCATATGCAACGCCTTTCTACAAAAACAATACAATTTCTCAAATTTTCAGTAACTGCATGAAGTGAAACATGAGTAATGAGGCTAATTAGAAGCATTGTCATGCAATGATTTCCTTTCCTTCAAACTTGTCCCAAAAATAATCGATGTCAACTCAATGAGCCCCTTTAAATGAAGAAGATTACAATGATAAAGGAGAAGTATGGCGCTGGGAATGGGGTACTCCAGCAGAGGAAATGATTGCAGATGAAAGCTGATACGCTGCAGATAATTCAGTAAATTTAAGTTTGTTTTTTTCGTCAGATGTACAGCTTCTGTGGCTGATCCAGACGGGGAGCCGTGGGTGCACGTGGAGCCCCCATAATTTCATCTACTTTGTTTTTAAATTGAAAATTGATCAACTGTGCCTTTTAATACTCTATCGCAGACATCTCACTGTTGCTCTCCTCGTCACAGTTTTGATATAGAAACCCGTACACCATATTGAGAGCACCATTTTTTTTTTTATCTAAGTCCTTCAGATAGACGACACTCTCCCACAATGGGTGAATCTAGTGCACCCCAAACAAAAACCCTCAGATCCGCCCAGAGCTTATAGACATAGCTTTTCCTTTATATACTCTTTTGTGGACACCCGTGTTGCTCCTAAAGCTGGACATGGAGTTAACAAGCACACAGTCTGAAACTTGTGCCTCCCGTTCACCTGACGGGTCACAGGGAAGGAAATAAAACAGCCCTATGTAGACCTAAGGTGTTGACCCGGGCAGATACAGCCCTCCATTCAAAATTGTGAGATATTTTTCACTGTGGAGAGGTATTAAAATGCAATAGTAATTACTGTGCCCATAAATTTACTTGGGGCGACAATTTTACTTGAGACTAGATGTACCTATGACGGCGACATTGTTACTAGACTGCATGGGACAAAAAAAGATTTTGCAAAATCTTTCTAGGCTTCAGGCCCTTTTCTTCTCTGCCTTCTGAAGGACTCTTACAAATTTGCACTCAACCTAGATTCTGTGACTGTCCTGAGATGCCCTTTACTGGCAGCGGTGCCGACAAGGAGTGCATTGACACATTCCCACACCCCAGTCCACCCATGTACAAGTGTATACAGTTTAAAGGAGCAACGTGTATACAGTTTAGTAACAATTATGTACATCCGCAGCATGTTCCACCAAATATTTTATTCCCCACTCCCCTCCCAGTTTTGAAATTCTGTCTGTATCACTCCCACTGAAGGACGGGGAGAGGGTGAAAAATAAGACCAACAAATGAATATGTTGTTAATGTTGTTATGAGTTTTCTTCTGCGAACATGAACTCTGCGATATACGAATGAAACAGCGTTGGCTGATTGAGCCAACTTTGTTAACTACATAGGACTATCACCCTAGTGTGGACTTCCCCCTGTTCAGAGCTCTTTGAGCCTTAGTTGACAGTATTGGAGCTATAAGGGACTTTTTTGATGCGAGCTACTGAGTAGGTTGGAAAGGTCCGCAAGAAATTCCAAGTCTACTCTTAGCAACTTTTATAAGCATCTCAACGCGGTTTAAGGCTCTGGCTCTCAAAGGTACGGTTCATCTTTTTCAAGAAATTGAGATGGAACCGTTATCTATCCCTTTACCACCTAGGTGCCAATCGTGGTGTGAAATTGTGACCAAAATATCATAGGTGATCACGGGGTGTTGCAAGCCGTTGACAGTCGGACCAGTTGAAACAGTCCATATTGCTGGGCATCATAATATATAACTAAGTGGCCTGCTCCGGACCACACAAGTGTTTTCTAATCATATCGCCATCTCACATCAGTCACAATGTGTTCGATTTTCTTACCAGAAGCTCAAGATATATAGCCTGTATCAGATAAGAGGGTACTCTTGTCAAGTAAAACGCTGACGGTTGTAATTTTGTTGGTTTCTTTAAAGGGTTATCGTAACATCGCCCAGAAATGTTCAAAATTCCCTTGGCCGACAAAACACTTGATTGGGAAAAACAAGTCTTCCATAAGTAATCACATGTTTTTTTAGAATTTTTATGAATGTCTCAAACATTCTTTTTTTTGGAAAATGTTTGATAATGTCAAAAAATATTTTTCAAATAGGTTACATTTTCAAATGTTGGTACTAACTCTCTAAGTCATGCTTGCGTATGAGCAGACATTTTACAAGCTGACAAGGGTGTCGGAAAGCCCCTGCCCTGACATTTTCCTAAAATGGCATATATAATTATGAGATGATTTTTTTTTCTCCGGAAAACAACACTTTGCCCTGGAGAAGACGTTTTCCTTGCTTAGAGGGTTCTGTTGAGTCTACCCCTCCCCCTTCCTTTCCTTGCGACTTATACGCATTTGACAGTCCGTCTCTTTTCAACAAGAAAAAGCAAACCTCATCATTTTATAATAATTCTTAGCCGCTGGTTTAACTGGTTTATTTACACCTTTCGTTTTGGAAACACTTAAAGGGCGTAAGCAGTCTCCCCAGACTTATTCTGAAACACCTTCTAAACCCTCACACATTTCTTCTTATTTCTCTTCCAAGTATCTTTCGTGGTATTTAAGGACTTAAGTATTCCATATTCAAGGTAAACCAAGGAGTTAATCCTCTTAAATTTCACAATTCACTGTGACAAACATATTGTCAAATGATTGTCAAGAAACATTCATGAAATAGGGAAGACTACTACACTAATCCAAATTTGGGTGACTGCATTTTCCCTTTAAATAAAAAGAAAAATCCAAAAGTTCCTTTAACATGATATACCTACGTTGCGTAGGAGGAAAGAACACAAACGAAGAAACTATGGATTCGAAATATTCTTTATGAGAGATGTTGAAACGAGGTACAATGATATCATGTTCAAAGGGCGATGAAACTTGATGACGTGAATTATTTCAACTTAAAATTAAAGGATTAAGAAGGACCTTCACCTTGTTGGCACAGTGCATGTCCACGGTAACAAGATTAAATTAACCATACAGCTGGAGAGGGAGCACTCCGAGTACGAAGTTTGCCTATGTGCCACCATGTGTCCCTCGTTCAGTGTTTGTGCAGGAAGTCTAAAAGGGGGATGGGGGGGGGGGGCTCTGGAAGTCTCAAAGAGGTAAACTAGATGAGTGCCGAAAACGTGTACGAATATAAGTACACGACTGTCAGATCATGAAATCTACTTAAGGCTACTCGGGGTCCTGGTAATAATGTAAACTGCATAAGGGCAAACAATATTGCACTTGATACAAGCTCCAGTGTCCCTGGACCCACAGGGAACGTGCATTAGTCACACAAGGCACATTTTTAGCACTACCTACGTAGCAGGCTGTGCAGGCTGCACGGCATATTCCTTGTTCAGTCATATCCCTAACGCCTGCACAAAAAATAACACATGAACAAATTCTTTGGATATTCACAGGGGTGCAGGTGGCCAAACTTTTCGAAGTGGGGGTCAGGGGGACTGAACGTTCCGCCGGATGGGGAGCACCGTCATGGAGTGAGCGGCGCCGGAGGCGTCTTAATGATGCAAAGTGTTCCTCTGTAGACGATTGGATCCAGGGCCAGCGCAAGGACCCCTGTTGGAGTCCAGGGACAACGCCACCCACGTGAGAGTCCAGCCTGAGCACAGCCCCTAGAGGCTCCGAGGCATTAACAAAATTGGGACCATTTGAATTAAGCATTTAACTCAGTATCTCCAAATGGCACTGAATGCGCACTAAGCAGGCCACAAAACTTTAAAATAAAAATTAGACCATTTTTGTACTAGCTAAACTTGAACCAAAGATGAAATGATTCGGGGGGTCCGGCCGGCCGTTATTAAGAACAACGGATCATGTTAAGGATGGCATGCATTGGAAATTAGAACGATGACTCCACTCTCGCTACCCAATATGGATTAATGTTGTGAAAACTACCTATGTTTGCCACTGAGCGGAGACCTTCACATACTGACATAAGAGCGTCGGAACGCATCTAGGGCAGAGGATCCGGCAGATGCCTCACCTGGAAAATTTGAAAACAGAAGCCCTTGTAGTTGTTATGTAATTAAGTTAGTGAGTTTGGGGTGCCTTAAAATATAATTATGACAAATATATTTCCTGCATTTTCATCAGCAATGGTAAGAGAAAGGAAAAGGAATAAAATGACTTTTAACTTATTAACGTGAATGCACACTGTACTGACGTATGGAGGCATGCGAATATCTGGCTTTTTGCCGTACAGCGGAAGCGCCCTCACTCTTTACTGGTAAAGCCCATAGCGATACACTGTGTTAGCGTTCTTCGTTCAATTTCTGACAAACGCACCCACATATATACATATACTAGGAAAACGTATTCCTTCGCTCTATTAAAACAAAAGCATGAATAAAAAGATAGTAGGCCCACATGAATAGCCTAAGTCATATCATGGTGATGAAGTTTGCGTCCAAAGCAAGACGCACTACGTCTTCACTTGGGAGGACGTTTGTTTGGAACCCCTAAAAGAGGGGCTGAGCAACAGACTCCGCGGGGTAATATTAACGCTGCACTGCGTAGCACCAACAGGCATATACGCTATATCGTATTTACATCTGTTACGAGAGTTACGATGTACCCTAAAAGAAAGCCTTTACGTATACGATCATGGCGATGTGAGCTTCGATAGAGCAGTTCAGTAACAGGCTTTTGTGCTCGAATTTCGAGTCAGGGAATTGGAAGACGCTCCCTGTTCAAGTACACAAACTCGAAAAACACAACGGCAACTACTACTGACTGAACTGCATCAGAGTCAGTAACTAGTATATCGTGATCATATTCAAAGCAAATAAAGTACCCTCATAATGACGTCATGGGTAAAACTCGAGGCGTTTAAGGCAAAGAGAAGGTTGTCTTTCCTAACATGGATGTACTACATTTGAATGATTAGCCTACCGGTAGTTTACAAGTCCACCTATTTAGTTTCAGATCAAAGCTTATATGAGTTTTATTACTGAACTACGGTTCCCTTGGCCAAAAGTAACCAACAACCGATATATGAATAATCGTAGTCCTAAGATTGAATTTGCGACGCAGTCGATGTACTGTACCGCATATACTTAATTTCGTTTAGCTACGGAGAAACAGTGGTGCACGCCGCCACTATAGTAAGACTTACGGTAAAGCTGTATGTAAAATACAGCCTTGAATATAGCTCAGTAATGATTTTTTTTCTATGATATCGAATACCGTCACCGTAAACACCGATATACTGGCTTTATTTGCTTACCCCACTTTTGTAACCCGCTATGGCTATAAACCCTGAAAAATAATATTGTGGTATACTTCAACAGCTCCTTTGTCCTCATTTGAATATTTATCTACTTTAATAAATGAATTTAATACCGCGATATGTGATATAGCCAACAAGTAGTGTTCTGGTATAGATAGAGGATACATCTGGAATCGCGAAAGCGTGTGATGAGTTCACGGTACACCGCAAACCTAGATACACAATCGGCGTTTGTTTGACGAACTGTTCTTGCGTTATAACGCCAGATATCACACCTTGCTCGCCAACTCAGTATTTCAGCAGGTCGTAAAATCGTAAAATTATCAGCACTCGGAAAGGAGTTGTATACCTGTGGTTTCCTTATCAGTCCCTGTGGATTAAAAGTCAAAACTGTTTAACTTTTTCCCTTTTCTAGAAAAAATAGACATGATGGTACGATGAAGCGTTAAATTGAACTTGTTAATAAGATTCCTCATCTCGGATTTCTGAAGGGAAATGACCTATGAGAAAATTAAAGGGATTTAGAATCAAGACTGGAGCTAGTAGCTTTACTACTGTTCTATGTCTGACTGTGTTATCTAGCCTTCATGAGACTGCTTCTGAAAGAGCTCTTCCTTAGGGAGGGGGTAGTCGGGGATAGGGGATAGGGTGTCGTATAACTGCATTTGAAAGTGAAATTCAATGGCGCATTAATGCCCTTTCATTTCTCTAGCATGCGTAACTGCTCTCTCCACAAAAGGCCATGGGTCCGGATAGCGATAAGCTGAAAGAAAAGCTCCATGGATTACCTTCCGGTTCTGTTGCATAATTTGACCTCTAAGTCCAACTCCAAACTTTCTGTTTGGGTGACCTTATTTATGATGATGGCTACATACGCAAAGGAGTTATGATCATCAGCAAAAGAAGTGATTTAGAAGATGACACAAGTGGCAAACAAATAAAGATAGACCTACTATGAACATGACGTCCCAGAGCAGAAATTGACGACTCCACAAGCACACATCATTGCAACTGACACCACAAATACAGACGGCTGACTTGTGTACCAGTCCGCGGATACGCGCGTGGGTCCACAATGCGCGCGTGCGTGGTCTACGTTGTGCGTACAATGGGCTTCATTGTTTATCCGCCAAAATGACGTCGTATGACGTCAATGCATAAGGTCTATAGGTCCGACGACAGTAGCCTATAACGATTACGTATCTGATGTATTTTGATTATTTTCGCAGTGGTACGACCGTTAAATAAATTATATTAGGCCTATAACCTACAGAGAAACGAAAGTTGAAAAAAATTCCAAAACAAGTTAATCAAAGTCTAAGCCGATCGTAGGCGTATTGAAACAAACTGAACGCCAACATGTTAATAAGGAGAAAGAAACACAAGGTTGATTTTTTCTGTCACTGAAGGAAGAATGGAAAAGGAAAATATAAATTTCACCATAACTCCTAAATTAGGAGTTTGACAGGGACAAAATTCAGTGATTTCAACAACTGCAGAAGATTTTTTTCTGTCTTAGGAAGTGAACATCGCATCTAAATAGCATGAGGCGTTTAGGAGACACTAATATTCAAAGAAATGTAGACTAATTTTTTTCTATAGAGATACAGGAATCTGTGATATCATTGATTAGACATAGCATTGTATTTGTTTATGATGCAGGCTGTAGGATAATGCCCCGGTCAGACTATAGTAAATCGCGCACTGCGTCTCCTTACAACTGGGTCATAATATAAATGTATGTTACATCTCCGCATAGACTCCGTCGAATTGCATTGAGTTTGCGACTAGTTGCGTCAGACGCGGACGAGTCGCTACTTGCTACGTGTGCTCCGGTGCGCACCGGAGCACATGAAGCAGCTGCCAGCAACTCGAAACATCTTGCAAATAGATGCAGTCAATTCGCCGATGTACCGCAACAATGTTGCTATCTACTGCGCTCAACGCCGAACATACCCAGCACGATTTGCATCTCAACTAGCAATTATACCAACAGTGCAACAGACCCATAACGTGCGGCGTCATGCAGCGTCGTACTGTGTACTGCGAACATAGGCAAACAAGCGCAGAACGGAAAACACCCTTTTTACTCCTAAAAACTAGCCTAATCGCCGCATGCATGCGAACGTACGGCGAACATGCGCAGCACGACGCAACAGCTACTGCGAACGAGTCTGCGCCTGGGTCGCTCCGACGCAGAGACTACTGCGCCTGATTGCAACCAGCTGTAATCAGGTTCAACACGTTTGCAGCACGACGCAGCAAGGCAACTGTAAACGACCTGCAACTATTCCCAGCACAGACACTGAACAGAAAGGACCGCCGCTACGTTACACAGGGATTATTACATAAGATTTGAACTTCGCTAATATTTCATCAACATGCCGCCCAAACAACCCAAGCAAGGGAAGAAACCCGAAGCTTCCGACCAAGGCGGGCCACTGGAAACATTTGACAATGACTGAGTGATATAAGTACGTTAACTGAGATCCGGCCGGTCAGTACGCCAGATTGGCAGGTGACTATCATCCCCCCTGCGACGGGGACAACAACAGTCACCAATGCCTCCCCAAATCAGCCTCCTTCAACCCCACAGCCTGCCCTGAACACAGTCTCCAGCCCCGCCCCCAGCCTCTGTGACCACATCAGCCAGCATCGAGACCACCGCCAGCTCTCTGCAACTGTCGCCGTCTGACTGCAAACATGCGCCGATAGTAGCGGTACATCGCAAAACGCTCACAGTAGATCGCAAAACGGTATGCGTACGTTACATGCCCAGTCGCTGCTCAGGCTCCGACCCTGCTGCGCACATTCGCCGTCGTTCGCCGATCGACGCAGCACAACGCAGTACGATTTGCGAATATGTTGCACATTTTGGTTTGCAGACCATTCACAGTACATCGCAGTACAACGCGGACCGACGCAGCCAGGTAGCAGTATACTGTCTGCGATACACTCCCGTCCCCATTTTAGATGGCACTGGTTGCAAGCAGTTGCATAGCATTTGCAATACCACCTGACCACGAGTTGCAGTATACAGTTGCAAACACGATTTTTTGTAGTGTGACTGGGGAATTAGTAACTTAGTTTGCCACACCCTAGACTATATGGTGTTGTTTTGCGCTAGATTTACATGGAAAGATATTCAAACATTCCAAAGTACCAAATTTTAAGGACTAAAAATACATTAAATCATACAGAAAAACAAAAGGAATCTGAGGTAATGCGAGCGCAATACATTTTGCGACCTTGATGGAAACTTGCAGTTTTTTTTTTTCGACAAAAGTAATTTATGAGATATCTTGAGTTAAGAATAGAGTATTATTACAGAGTTGGCAGCAAATGAACTGGATTTATTTTTTCTGTTTTACATAAAACCCTTGAGAAATCTTAGTCCATGGAATATGCCTTTAAAACGAAACAAAACTTGTTCTTAGTTTGTTAGATAGTAACATTTGCAAAAATTCGATTACCAGATTACAGAACTTCGACTTTCCGTCTGAAATGAATCTTGGCAAGTCTCTCAGTTTCTCATGTACAATTATTACGACTGCAACCTAGCTGCTAGTATAGGCGCAGGCATAATCACACGTCCGCTGGGCGGGTGGCGTCATATACAGACTACAGTGGTGTGAAGTATCATGTCAGGACATGCAACGAATTACTGGTGCATTTTTCTTGGTCATTGGGCCTGTGTGGCGATGTTTCGAAGAAGTTTCACTGAAAGATTAGGAGAATAATCGAAACATGCAGCATTAGCCCCAGAATGAAGTTTCCAATGAAGCGTTTTATTATTGAGGGCTCCCTTTCAAGCTCTTTGCCTAAGACTAAAGCCGGGCCATTGCAACAAGTGTCGCCAAACAGAATAGATGCGGGCTGTCGAATCGGTTTGTCAGGCTATTGTTAAAAAGTGTACTGATTTACTTCTTGGGCGCTGTCGGCGGAAACATTGAGGTCGGGTCATCTAAAGTGACAAATTTTAAAAAGGTTTATTTCATTTAGGCTAAATAGTTTATGCGGCAAAAACGGGGACTTACGAAAATGGATGTTATTCACCTTTTTGTTTATGTCTTAAAATATTTATTTCTCGTCACGATTCCTACTACCAGTCTGGCTCTGACTGTGTCAAAGAGGTGCATGGGTAGACCTTTGTCTAAACCAGGAGATTTATGACTTTATTTTGTACGAAAAGAATTAACTTTTTAATTTCATGTGACCTTGGCCGCACGTACTGCACGAGTTTTAGGTTCCCTCGCTTTGCTCTGTGTCACCAATATTTCCGCGAAACGTGCAATTATTTGGGGCGTTGTCATATGATTGTGAGGGAAAAAGTTTGCAACAGGTTTCTGACACATAGTCTCCCATGGATATCGGCAACGGTTGACCTCTGCTGTCATCTAAGAATCTCAGTTTCCGTGATGACGTCACGAGACGATAAAATGACGTCAGAACGTAAACAACCCGCACTGGGTCAAGGTGAAAAGCCAACACTGACGATTGTCGTAGAAAAGAAATTGTTTGATGTAGAACAAGTGAAACGCCGCACAGTTAGTAGTCGGATGGTCTAACAGTTAGTCTCTGAAACATACCTGTATTCGGATACTTGGTTGAGCAGTTGAGTGATATTCTGAACAACATTTGAGAATGTATACGTGAGGGGAAAAGACATTCCTAAAATCATTGTGGACGAGCAACTTCAAAGGAGGTCGACGGGTCACGATGCCGTACTTAGAAAAGACCACAAAGGCCGCATCGAATAGAACATAAATTTACCAAGGCAACCATGATGGAAAGGGTCTATTGTAACCAAGTTCACTGAGTGACCAACGTAAAAGTACAAAACCTAAACGTTAACACTAAAAGTCGTTGATGGAACGAAATTTTAGATCACTGACCCCGTGAAAGAAGAAATAGGTTGGCAACTTGGGGGAAGAGAGGTAACATGAAGTGACATAGAAGGATCATAAATTCAGGGACTGACAACGGGGAGGGGGAGTCGGGAATCGTTGCTCAAACAATTTTCAAAATACATCCGACGGATTACCGTTCTCAACAAGGAGCTGTCACTGAGCCTGGGTCTCTGTCAGAGTTTAGCTGTTTGCATTTTGTACTCGAAATAAAAAAAAAAACTTGCGCTGCCAAATGATAGCCTAGTTACCTTTTGTAAAACTCAGTTTTGAGATACACGGCCCAGCACTTGGGCCAGGCTTCAAAAATATTCAGGTCTGAAAATAGACAAGTTACTAAAGAGGCCGAGATACCTTCAAGGTGGTGGGAGGTAGAGGACGAGATATGCTAAAATGCTTTCAGGCATCGGTAATTTCTGAGTCTTCTAGGGGCGCTTCCCCTTGCCCGCCTGGCTACGGACTAAAAAATGTTGCTTCAAAACTTACAGAGGGCTTTGGCCTCTACCCACCTTCCAGTTTCGAAAGCCTTCGTAGGGTGAACACGCTACACACACGGCTCAATGTGA
>WURT03231590.1:0-55369 GCA_009936505.3 Holothuria glaberrima | reverse complement strand
GGGCTTTGGCCTCTACCCACCTTCCAGTTTCGAAAGCCTTCGTAGGGTGAACACGCTACACACACGGCTCAATGTGATTGTAGCCATTGCTGAACTTATTTCAAGGTATAGAGCAGGGAGTACAAGGTCCCACGTATCCATCCTGTCGATGCTATTCAGGTCATATGCTCAAGCTCTAAAAATCTCTAAAAATTTCTACACTTGCGAAAATTTTAGGCTAGAGGTGCCAACTCCCCCCCCCCCCATAGCCTAAACAGGTACAGGCCTGCAGTAAACTGGAGATAATTTACCTTTCAGTTTTCTACCTTTAGTACTGCTGTAATGTTGGTTAAATTACAGATGATTAAAATGTACATCTCTTACAATGTTAACATTAATATCACTTGACGAAATTTTTGACATAAAACATTTTACAACTTACCATGAGTGTAGTATTTTATAGTTTGTCGTCTCCTCTTTGAGTAATGCCTGTTTTGCAAGTTTTTTGAGCTGTTACACCCGTAGAGTGAGATGCATGGGCCCCTGAAAACAAGTTCACCCCCTTCCTGGTGGACCATCTCTCGTAGAAAGATATAATTTGGTACTGAGGGGCTTCAAATCACTCTCCATCGCACTTCCGCTGGGATTTCTAAGCTCGTTCAATTTATGCTCAAGTATCGATCCTTCACCTTTAATCTATCTCCCGCTTTTCGATGAGTTCATTATAGATGCCGATTTTACTGACTGTTCTCTTGTAAAAGATATATATATTTATTTACATTAAAAGGAGACTTGACTCGGATGCGTAGTCACCCCAATAAAAGTGCAAGTGAATTAACTTTCTCCTTGAGGTTTTCGATGACAGTTTTTTCCAAAGATGACTCATATGTTAGACAAATTTTACACCGATATTTCAATCCCAATGGCATTATACATTTTCTTTTTCCTCCCTCACAACCCACGCAGGGTCATAGGGCAAGAAAGAGCCTAGCAAGGTTAATCAATGGTCTACTAGTAATTATCCCGGCATGTCGGGCCAAGGACTGCACGCGGTCACGTGACCTGTTGCCCTTGACTAAGCTCCCAGCCTCGGGCTAGTCTGTACTCTGCAATAGTGACTGGGTAGTTTCAGCCTCCCAGAATCTCTCCGTGTTTGACAGAACATTTCATGTTTCGCAATCATTGTTGCAATGTCTGAACAAGTTGCGAATACTGTAACATCAGAGAACGTAGATGATGTAGATACAAGCCCTTCGCCAGTTCAAGTTGGTAGGTCGAATTGATGAAAGGGCGCCACCAAATAGTTTAAAATCTTTTAAAACTTTTAAAACTTTTTGAAAGGGTAACAGCTTCCTGGATGGGGTTCAGTTATATTTTACTTTGTACGAGAGCACTCACAGACTGCCGAGGAGACCAGCCTTGAAGACTGGTTGAGTTTACGGTTGACGCTGCAGGAAGTCATGAAAGCAGCAATAAAATATTTGCCGACTTACGACCAAGGAAACAGTTTCAAGTGGCTTGCGATAACTACAGCAAAAAGTGATACCGCTCGTCAACAGCATACAAGAGAAATATCGTCAGTCTATCAAATGCAGTTTGAATAAACTTCCTCTCTCTCATAATATATATTTTGCAAATACCTCTAAATTGAACTTACTTAATGTTCTCCATGACAGTCGCTTTCTTTATATTTATGAATCATTTTGGTGAAGCAAACATGTCGAAAAGGCGAAGAGAGATAACTTTGAAGTTACTTTAAATATTTTGAGAGTAGTCTTGCCTTCAACCACACGTAAAATGTGACAAAAGTCACGCGACAGCTGCAGGAGCCTGCGTAGTCGGTGGTTGGGTTCATGACGTTACTAGCTGATATAACCACATCTTGTAAAATTCCAGGATTGCTGTACGGGGACGTGCGCAGGCAATATATAGGTTTACAACAATACTTGAAAATAGTGTGACAGATTCACGGCGTGGTTTTTGTCTGTTAGCAGGCCCGGATTGTTTTGCACGCCCTAAGCAAAAGTCTTGCAAAGACCTGCCAAAGTGAACACTTCATGACAGTCCAAGCTTTTCCCTTAAGCTCCAATATGTTTAGCAGCCCTCATTTCCTTCGTAAATGTGGACCCTGGGCACAGTACAAAACCTTGCCTATTTAGGAATCTGGTTTTGTGGGTGAAAACCTACCCAACGTTTTCATTTGGTCAGTTAACTTTATCGTAGGCTATATACTATTAGGACTACCTCAGTCTCAAATTCATAACTTTTTCGGCTGCTAAGAGACGCATAATAAAAAGGTTCCATTTATGCAATAATTTTCTTGTCAGGCGTGTTCGACAATTGCCTTGCAAGATTCATATTACAAAGCACGGAGAATGACGAGCTGCGGTGTACTTTGAAAGATGGTTCAACATAGGCTCAGACTGTCATACCCAACAAAAAATTTTAACGAAATTTATTTGTTTTTTATTTTCGTTCATCTACATAAAACCTTTGACTTTCTACAATTTTCAAACAGCATCATGAAAACGACCAAAACAAACTTAGCGGTCAGCTCCGCGGGACATTGGACACCTAACAAACACAAGTTGAGAATCATTGCGGTCGATTGTAACTAAGGGCCCCTACAAAACCATCGTTACTTAATATCAAGAAGATCTGACAACTCCCTGCTAATATTAACATGGAAATATGAACAGACAGAAGAACTTGTCATTCATTTCAGAGACAACAGTATGTCCTTCCGACTCCCTCTATACTAAACCGTCGTCCAAAGGGGTTTAATTGTTTCATGTTAATGCGGTTCCTCGGAGGACGGACACCGGTATCTCCTGACACGCTCCTCGCCGTCTGCAACCGGTGGGTGGTCGGTAGGAGTTCGGTCTAGTGATCCTAATTCCCAGTATGATGCTTGTGGTTTTTGAAGATCGTTAAACACAATTAGTCTGAGCTGAATCACGTTAATTTATTGAAAATTTCAATGCTTTATCAAGATTTGCTCATCGTAACAGTTGTTCCGTACTTGTCTGGATGAGTAGGGAGTTTGTCGAAACTGGTTGAAAACTTCCGTCTCTTTTTCGAAACGTTTCGTAAAACGCCAGTTCATGGTTATTACGACTTTCCTAACTTTCAGGCTGTGTTGGGCAAAGAGGGGATGCTGGGGGGGGGGGGCTGAGACCATTCATCTCCGAAGCTAATTTGTACTTATTTTTGGCCTTCTCTAAAATAAAGTTAAAAATGATTTTTGGAATATTGAAATAAATTAAAACCGCATTCGCGTCGTCTACTTACCAAAAATGCACATTCGAAGCTGGACTGTACAGCTACTACGCCCCTACCTGACCCATCTTACCCCATTTCCCCAACATTTACTACATAAACCTATAGGTCTACGGGACAACAGTTACACGAGGAAATTAGCATTATCTCTCTTGTCGCATTCGTACTGAGGCGTAATCAACTTGGAGAATGACGGTCAATAGGTGTGGGATTCCAGGGGTATAGGTACTGGGTAAATGGGTGTCGTTAGAAGACACGGATTTAAACTGAGGGGGTATAATTGCACAATCAGTCTCTTTTGTGTGAAACTTCACTTCTCTAACACCCCAAACCCACCCTGATGATTGAGTGACATATCATACTATAAAATTTTGTTTTCTGCAGGGATATATATATATATATATATATATATATATATTACCGTCCTGTTTTTTAAAGATGTGTAATTATTAAAATAGATAATGGACAGACGATTCATCATCAGAAAATCTTTCCCAGCTGGGAAATGAGAGAGGTACAGGTGGTCGGGGTAGGACAGTTTTTTCGATCCTTTTTTCCGTTAACTGGTTACGTCTAAAGAGAAGGGGAAAGAGAAGGCACTTCCCGGCATCAGTATACCAATACTAATATCAAAGAGCATTTATACAGCGCCCTGACAATGAACACAGCGCTTAATAAGACAATAGCCAAAGCAAAAGACCACGTAAGCCGGGGCGCGACGATTCTTGTTAGGCCGATACAAAAGTGGCCGTCTGCTGCCACACCCTTATTTGTATAAAACCACCCTGCTGCCCAAATGAAGCGCCGAGATATTTCAAACAAGGGTCTTCTTTCGCTTCATCCAGGCGTATTACTCACTCAAAGCCCAAACACCGACAGAGGGTGATGATTCGGTTGCGGTCATCTCAAAATATTACATAGAATTTGAGTAAATCCAAGTAGCGGAAAGTTGCGATATGTTGGGTCTGCGCACACCTGACTCATCCCACTTATCAATCAGATCAGGAAAGTCAATTTTTATGCGGCGGTAGTCTCATAAAACTGCTACGCAGGATTACAAGCGGTTTGCATCAAGTTCAACTGGAGGGTGCAGATAACGATTAGGAAATTCTGATCAAATATCCCGAGGCAATTTGAAAGTTAATGGAGAGGAAAAAGAATCCAGTAAAGTGTTAAGTTTAAACGTGAAGCCTCGTCGAGCACGCGCAAGGCGGTATCATGCAGCGGGTTTACATTTCGTCTGGGTTCAGTGATACCCCTGTACTGCGAAGAACCATCAGGTACATGTCTCGGGAATAATGAGATGGGGTCAAAGGTCGCCAACGTTAAGAAATCTTCCTGGACTCACTTTACACCGAGAGGGCATAATATTTGGCCTAAACAATTAAGATGAATTTCCTTAGAGACTTAGCCTTTATTACCACCGTCAACCCCCTATACCGAGGCATTGTATCTGCTTCTACGCGGGGAGTTGCTGGTGCAACCATTAGATGTCAGCGAACCAATGACTCCTGGTTTCATGCCATGACGGGTTAAACACACGTCCACACACACATAAGTGCTGTTTTCAGGCTAATTCATATCGCAATAGCACGAAGAACAGAAGAGTTCATATACTTCCTTACAAAACTTTCATACTTCAAAAAAGAAAAAAATATACCAAACCATCACAGCTTCCTTAAAGTTATGTATAGTTCGTTTACATTGACAAAGGCGGTATAAAATAAGCCGGTCCTTAAAGGTCTGGCGACATGAATGTGACGTGGTTCAATATTTGGTGTAAAAAGGACCAAAACCCAGAAAATAGCATCAATTCCCATCAAAAATTGACCATTTTAAAGGGTTATCTCTATTTCACACTGTTATCATGAATAAACATAAGCTACGTATGCAAATTTGTGATGTCGAGAGAGGGACTGGCCAAATGTGGCAAATGTTACCCTTTGTTTTTCTACCTTCATTTCAAGGACAGTTGTAACATTAGCATGTCCTGAGGCATTTACTTTGAAAGTTAAAATTGTGTCCTTGACGAATATCAGTATCACTCACCAAACTGTAAACTATCTGATGAGTAATTAGGAGATAATAATGTAGGGTTAACAAAAGCTATGCCAACTCTGTGCAACACTGTACATCATTATTTTTGCATAGGCAATGAGTTACTTCAGAAACGTTCAAACTTTGAAGAGGTATATCTTGAGTAAAGAATACTGAAATAATTTTAACGGATCTTTCCTTGGAAAATTTTACTCTGCCAAGTTAAATCATGCAGGCTTTTTCGCTGACATGTCACCAGACCTTTAAAGGGAGAATGCAGTCACCCCAATAAAGAATTGAATAGTAGACCATCCTTTTTCCTGAATGGCTCTTGAGAATCATGTGACTGTATTTTTTCTCACTCAATTGTAAATTTACGAGGAGCAACTGCTTGGTTTACTTTTAATATGCAATATTCATATGTCCTAAAATATCATGAAATACACTTGAAAGAGAAATAAGAAATTTGTGACATTTAGCTATTGTTTCAAAATAAGTTTGGGCCGACTGCTTATGACCTTTAAGGTGTCACTCACCAAATGTGAGTGTAAGTGTAATGTTACCATATACGATGTGTGGAAAATATATTTTGCGGTACATTCTGAACAACTATTTTTAGTCTTGCTACCATGAATTAAACTACCACAGCTTTCTTGTGGGTAAAAGCGGGACCATATTCGGGCGGGGAGTAGGGGTGAGGGAGGGTAATCCATATTCTACTGCCACAACTCATACATTCAAAGGAAGATTTCAAGCAAACACTTTGTTGACATTTGAAAAAAGTATAAAATCCACGCGTTCTGATTGAATTTTCATTTGATTACGTTATTTGGCTCTCCAGATATAAGCAGATGAAGTTACCACATTTGTAACCGAAAGTGAACTTTAAGTAAGCAAAAGTGATGCCATTTCCCTACATTGACAAGCAATGCTTGTCTTTATCATGTTTTGACACTGAAATAGAGATTTGAATGTCACACGAGGAGTAATCAGTTTCCAAAATTTCCATTCGACTTCTCCACGGCATTCACACAATTGGCGTGGGATTATGGAGGAGATAACTGGTTAAGTTTTAAGAAAACCAACCAATTTTGGTTAAAAGTGAGGTTATGATACTACAAATATGAATTGAATGCCAGTTTCATAGAATGCTTCACCAAAACTAAATTTAAGCTTGGGCCTTCTTTAAAGGCTTTTAGGCCTATTTTTTAAAGATGCGTTTGATCGACAAGTTGTTTATCTTTTCTTTTCTTCTTTTTTAAGTTTTCGGCGTTTTCACTTTCTTTCTCACTGCATTGACGCTTTGTTTCTCAGAGATTCTTCAGGTGTAACAATTGGCACTTCTAATAATGGGCCAACGTAGATTTTCTACCACGATAAGATAAACTAGTTACTGATAACATGTGCCACTAACTCACACCCAGACTTATTCTTCCAGTTTATTCGCGCTCGTTTCCTCCGACAATTCAGGTAAAAGTTGTGAAGATTAAGACTGGCGTCTTCCTGTCGCAGGTGTTACCAGGTAAATTCACATTCGCCGGCCATGTGTTTTCTGTAGGCGCATGCGTAGTAGTCGCATGTTTCACTCCATTGCCGACGATAATGGATAGTTACAGGAAAGAGAAGAACCTTGCAATCTGTCGAGCAGGTGCAGCCAACAACAGTGAAAAGGTGAATATACGGTATTAAGAAAAAAATGACCGAAGTGGAAATATATTGAACAGGTGGTTAGGTACTTCCGGATCTTCTGCTCAGTATACACTAAAAAGACCATGTGGGAGTGGGAAACGTCCTCCACTCTTTTGAAGGTTAGAGACCCCCGCTATACTTCCACAGTTCAGTCAATTTTCCTGTGCTCAGCCATATTTTGCCCCCTCTACTTTCCAACTAAAACTGATGGTTATGCATGGAATGACTGAAATTTTAAACAAGCGTTAGTTTTGGATACTCCGTGAGCCCTAAAAATGAGTTGGTACACTGACCTCAGCATATCTTGCTGTAAGGGAAGGGGTGTCATTCTAAGGCAGCGAATCCCAAACTGTTTATTTTTTCTCTGCTGTAGTCGATTACGAGTATTGATTAAAGCGTCATGGCCAAGCGGTATCTGCTTCACTGACAGTGCCCCCTGTATAAAAGCTCATGTCACTTACTAACCTTTTCTATTCGAAACGTCTTCGAATAAAAGTGTGGAAAATCTAAGTTGATTATGATCTAAAAAGATGATCTTCCGTTTAAACAAAAAAATTAGCCTACATGTTGAATACCGACTTAACAAAAAAACCGTTATTAAATTCGAAATAACCTTGCCGGTCGACCTTCGACGTGTAATGATATATCGACTGTTAGGTCCTTTTTGCAGGGGTCAAGGTAAAATAAAAGGGAGACGATTTCTTGTCAACAGGTCTGATTCCGCCCACCCCCCCTTTCTGGTTACCATGCATACCGTGGTTCCACAACAATAAAGGATCGTGATCATCAATGCCACCCCTCAAGCTTGTACCTTCCTCGTATCAAGCAGCCGGTACAACGACAGCCTAAAGGAACACTTTTCGTCCTACCAGGGACGTGAGACCTCCCTGTCCATATACCCATGATCCAGGGTGCGAGGTCCCCCTAGCTGGGGACGAATTATTCAGCTTTAGGAGCCGTTAGTAAGACTACATACTGGGTCGCACAAAGACACTAAGGTAGCATTAGTTATAGCGCCCCTAATTTTTATGGCTTGTTGCAAGTCCTTCGGTACTTTTTTCAAAAGCCCAAACCAGCCGAGGCTAGGAAGTACTCTCAGCCCTGTTTGGAAGCCTTGAGTACCAGTGCGTGAACGAGATACTACGTCACCATGGTTATCCACGGGCGGAAATTTCGGGGACTAGAGAAGTCCACCGTGTAGAACTTTCCCTGCCCCAACAAGTACGTTGGGGCAAACACTACTGACAGGAAAAAAATTAAGTTTGTATTGCATTTGAATGGAACAGGCAGAGATGAACAACTTTTTGCTATGTTAAGTCGTTCAATCTCACCATTAAACTGTGACTAGGCCAATAACTATATACGCCCTATTTGCTTGCAAGTACGGAGATGGTTTGGGTTTGCGGGGTTTGGAGTATCCTGCCTTAATTTTGATGTACAGTAACCCATCTGATTCCTGCACAATTTCTCTAAAATTTGAACTCATGTTTCTGGATATGTCAAGTACAGGCAATAAGCCGAAAACCACAAGCATCAGTCCCCCTCCCGACCATCCATGCGGTGGTTCGGACTATAACTAAGGTACGGTACTCTACCAAATATATCGTCTGTATAAAAGTTAAGTTCAGTAAGAGGTGGTTAACGCATTATTTACCGTAACCGAAGTTCATGAGCGTTAATAAACGCGTCTACTGGGTAGAGTTGGGGGGGGGGGGGTGACAAGCGTCAATAAACGCGTCTACTGGGTAAATTGCGGGAGGGGGTAACAAACCTTATTAAAGATCACAAAAGGTGTCAAGTTAGACACTACGGTGAATGGGTTGCATGTGTTACACAGACACTTATGAACGTCACGTTGCCATGGCCGCATCCTACAGACTGTATATGATAGGCAGTCGCCCCAACCTTTTCCCCGCGGGAACACTGTTTGCCCAACCCCTTGAGGGAAATATGCCGTACAGCCTGTTACGTAGGCAACCTAACCTAAGGCTGTATCTATCAGATACAGCGTTCAAATCTCTTATTTCCTAACAAACGGGCTTTTAATAACTCGTAATGTTCTTCGGCACAATTAGTGCAAACTTACATAATAAACTAATAAGCCATAACCCTTTCAAGCCGAGGAGGAACATACCGGTAACCCCCCCCCCCACCCACCCTGAAAGTAGTCCCATGCGCTTACTAAGGAGCTGCAAGTATGTAAAAAAGATATTTAGCAAAAATGGCCTCGATATCAGCAACTCTCTGATATCAGTAAGAACTTAAACGGTCTAGTATACCACTGTATAGAAACTCAAATTGGGGCGACAGCTTTTGCCTTATACATACCAGATAAAATTAACCTACATTATGTTTTCTTGATGAACACAGGGGTTCTCACCCCTTCCCTCGACATTTAAAACCGAAAAATAGTTGCTCTTGTTTTAATGAAAAATGAGTAAATCTTCTTTACAAAAATGTGGGCTTTGATTTTGAGGTGATCCGTTTACCTGTTTTGAAAGCAGTAATTGTCAGATGACGGAGGGAACTCTTGCCCTTCAAAGTATAACTTCTGAGGTAACTAGGCGTTTACGTGTTTTTTCAAAGGTCTAGCCTACATTAATAGGACCGTAAAATTTAAAGTAAAAACAGTCGCCATCTTTAAAACGTTCACGATTTTTTTAGTACAATTTGGAACTAAAATAGAGACTCGAAACAGGCGCCACTACACGTGTGGCTTACTCCTTCAATTAATCGCGTCAACTCCGCACCGGAACTTACACATGAATCACAACAGACTAAACTGACTGTCGGCGTGTGCTTTGAGTAAACCTGTAGTAATTTGAGAACACCATTTTTTTTTGCACTCCGACTACGCCGTATGTTTTATTCCCCTATAAAAAGTCGAATAGTCCACTACTGTCGTGTGGTTAAGATACTTTACTTTCCAGCACTTGACCAATAACAAAAGAGTATTGCGGAAGATGGCGATGAATAATGCATCAATAAAGTTAATAGTGTTATTTGATTGGTGTTTCAGAGCTGAGGCACCCGACTGCGGTTTTGCAGTCAAAGATGAAGTACAGCATTTCTCTCTCAAGGACACCAGCGCACGGGTAAAGTGTAAACTGGTATAAAAACACGAATCTCTTGAAACGTTCATTAAAAGAATTCGTAAGTCGCAGTCTTAACGTCACTGTGCTCTCACCTTTGGAAATATTTAAACTTCAGAAACATTTTCAACATCATTTCGTAACTTTTCATCGGTTGGTTGAGGTTGTCAAGCTAGAATGGCGCCACAAAAGGAAGCTATGTCACCATCAAGAGTAAGTGAGGGTTCGGTGGAAGACGATGTGGTAGTAAGTCCTTCGAGTGACTGTGATAGCACGAATGGAGATTTGCACGAACATGGTAACGAAGACTGTAAAGACTTAAATTCGTCAATTGGAAGTGCCGTAGCTCGTGTTCTGGATGGATACGACTGGTCATCTATTCAGATGCCGACCAGGACCAGCACTGGTTCCAAGAAAGCACCTCACATTAAACGGCCTATGAATGCATTCATGGTCTGGGCTCAAGCCGCTAGAAAGAAGCTTGCTGACCAATACCCCAACATTCACAACGCTGAACTGAGCAAGACCCTGGGTAAACTTTGGAGGTAAGACGAGTTCACTCAAGTTTCAATAATACGTTTTGCAGGTGACGCTGTGCATCTTAGGTGTTATTTCGATTCTATGTCTCCCCTATAGTTTATTATAAGTGTGTGTTACAGCTGTTGTAATTCTAGGATCTTTTCCCATATCTTGCCAGTGAGTACAAACTGGCCTCAACTATTACACAAGTAGGGATGTGTAATATTTCAAGTTCACTGTGATTATTTGAATACTGATTTCACTGCCACATTTTCATGTTAGCTGTCTATTTCTTCCAACTCCCACCCCAGCCCCGGCTTCATGTGCTTAAAAATAAAATGTATTTTCTACAAAACCCCATGCAATGCCCCTCTTTAGGAAATTACACACTGGAAGATATTGCGATCTTATGGAATGGATTCCGTGGTGTATAATTTTTCCGTGGTTTATAATCGTAATAATTACTTCCCACTCACCCTACGGTTACTTTAACCGCGCACTTGTTGACTCGAAATCGGTAGATAAACTAATATCCAAGCTATCAGTTTCAAATCAGTGGTTAGAAAGGATGGGAGCATGGAAACTTGTTTGTACAGAAAATGGTGATTTGATAAAAATGATCTTGCTTTATAAAATTTCGCCCATCAACGTGTGCTGAGTATATATAAAATTTCGCCCATCAACGTGTGCTGAGTATATTGATAAAACAGATTGTTGTAGTCGTTGCACTGGGACAGTCTAAGTACCTCGATTTTGCAGTCTTAGTTGCAGTGATATGGAATCCAGGTTGACTGGGGATCCACTTTAATTTTTCAAGTGGGCCCGTAGCTAATGGGGGCATTTCCGGGCAATGCCCCCCTCAAATTTTGTGCCCGCGATGAAAATTGAAACTGCATAATAATTGTGGTGGAATGTTTTATTCCCCCTCCCCCAATCACAACACTTGCCCCCCTAAAAATGTGAAGCTGGCTACAGGCCCATTGCAGTGATATGGAATCCATGTTGAGGGATCCAATTAAATTTTTCCAGTACTAGGAGAGAAGGAGATTGCATTGTTCCCATAAGGTAGCAGGAATTGCACATTTCCCTCTATTTCCTCAACAATCCCATGAAAATTGAAAATTGTGTGTAGGAATTTCCTGCACCTGTTGGGAAAAGTTGACTTAAACTTAAGATCTTTCTTTAAAAACCCAAATCCTGCCCAAAATATTTTGGAAGGGGGGGGGGATTTTCCTTTAAAATTTCTGTGACCTAGTGCCAACATTGGTGGAAGTTTGCAATTTTAACAACTGTTCTCTTGTGTTCCATTTAATGTGCCCTTTTATCAGTTCTCATTCACATTTTAACCTGTATCTCAACAGTGACACTCTCAAAAGATACAATTTTTTTATCTCTTGTATTCTATTTAATGTGCCCTTTTATCAGTTCTCATTCACATTTTAACTGGTATCTGAACAGTAAGATACAATTTTTTATCCCCCCCCCCTCCCCATGGAACAAGTTGGCACAGAAGCCTGTTAAGTACTGTGGTATTTGGCTACATGTTATTCAGTACTGTGGATCACCCCTCCCACCTCACCTCCTCTCATATTAGTGTGATATTGGAAATAATCTAAGCATACTCATACAACTTGAGGAAGAAAAGTAGGTTGGGAAAACCTGTTACTTGTTTCCTTGCTACTGACTTTTTTGAGCATTAGGGTTGACAGACTCTTACAAGGGCAGGGTTGAGTGTGTGAGTTTCTTTTCATTGCATTGTTAGGGGGCTTTACTCAGGTAGGCTAAGATGATTGTCAGCAATTACCATCATATATTGGCTGTGGTGCTACATGGCACTTCCAGGTACTTGACAAATGTCAGACATGAAAGAACTATAAAGAGTACTTAAAACAAAAGTAAACTTGAAATGTAATCAAAGCTCACTTTGAACTGGTATGCCCCTGTATGACAATTGGTACCTTGGTAGCAGCAGGGAGTTGTCATTCAAATATTCTGTTTAATCTCCCTGTTGTTGAGAAATGTTCATGAATTATGTTTGATGTGCAACTGAGACAATGCAACAAAGCTTGTCCCCTCCCACCCGGCCCCACCCAACCCATGACTGCCACCCCTAGTATATTCACATCATTGTTTTGATGTGTCATTGCAGTTAATCCCCTGTTGTTGAGCAATGTTCATGTCTTCATGAATTATGTTTGAAGTGCAACTGAGTCAATGCAACAAAGCTAGTCCCCCTCCCACCCAGCCCCACCCACCCAACGACTTCCACCCAGGGACTTCCACCACTAGTATTCAAATGTTATTGTATTCACGTCACTTTAGTTAGTCACACCCATACCACAAGAATTGTAGATCGTCCTGGATTTTCTTTTTTATTTCTGAATGTAAGTTTCTATTAGACATCTGTTACATTCTTTATTGGTGGATGTGGGGGCACTCTCCTGGTGGTGAGGGATTTAAGATATGGGGGAGGGGGAATACCATATGATTAAGTGTAGTTAATTGTTCATGCTAGGTGACTTGCAAGTACATAAAATGGTGCTACCATTGGCAACTCTTTAAAATTCAAATTAGCATTATTGGACAATTGATCCATACAGGTACCTCTCAGAAAATTATGGAAGGCCCACCTTTTGGGGTAGCCACTCTGGTGAACATGGCAGGCATCTGTGTATTAAGTCATTGACTTGCCTCCTATGATTGGTGCCAATTGAAATACTGTTATCCTTGCTAATTATGTATCATAAAACAAGAAAAAAAAAAAGATGCAAGCACATCTCCTAAATCAGATTTGGGGCAATTTTGTATATGAGGAAGAAGTCAGCATTAGATATTGAACAATGTCTATCCCTCTGTTTCTTTTTAGGTTACTCTCAGATAATGAAAAACAGCCATTCATCGAGGAGGCCGAGAGACTGCGACTTCAACATAAAAAGGACCACCCTGATTACAAGTATCAACCCCGCCGTCGCAACAGAGGTTCCAAGCACAGCTGCAGGGAACATGGTAAAGACTGCATGGACATTGGTGGCCCTTTCGGCAATGCACAGCGCAAGATGCGCAAGGGAGAAGCTGACATGGTTCCTCAGGTGGGTACAACCCAAGGTCCTCCCACACCACCAACAACTCCAAAAGGTGATGATGAGCCACCCATGAAGAAACGGAGGAAATACACTATCCGTAAGCAGAACCGTAGAGTGTCTGGTGATCTCAGCTTCCATGACCTGGGAGCATCCATAATGGATGGGTTTGAAGCAGAAGAGTTAGATCAGTACTTGGTACCACACATCTCCCATGTCCCTTCTTCAATGTCCACCACACTTGTTTCTGACCAGATGCACTGCTCCTACCCTCCTCAGACCTCTGCTGGTTACGCCACCATTGCAGACACACCCATGTGTGACGCCAGGGTACCAACACAGTGGGTCCCTGAAGCTACCATCATCTCTCATGAAAACATCAGAAATTCTTCATCAATGAAAATGGAAGAGAAACTGAAGTCCCCAGCAGGTAGTCCTGAGAGTCAGTATGCCAGTGCTACCATGCAGTCTTTCAACTACGCCATGAATCACTCACCAGTGCACCACTCACCGGTGCAGCACTCACCCACAGGGTACCAGGAGTACCAACATCAAACTCATGTTAATAATCATTACAGCAATGGCAATCACAGTTCCCACTCTCCAATGACGTCTCCTGAATACTTCACTCAAGGTACTGCAGTTTCCAGTTCAATCACCTCCACCTTCCCGTCAGATTACAACACATCTCCGCAGCAGTCCCCTTCCTATATGAATGCCACATCAATGTTACAGGACATTAACCCCCGACAGTGGGACACATATGAAACTGTTGCTTGTTGATAGTTACGGGACTTGAGAAAAACTGGAAAACTTGGGGAGGACAATACAAACTCAAAATGAATGAAGTGGGACTATTTCAAGTGCCTCTGTACATAGTGTTCGTGGTCTTCCGTCACTGGCTTTATAGCAATTCATTCGAAAATATTGCAACCTTCTTCAAACCTATGCACACGTATATACTTGTGCCTTCATAGATGTATTCATGTTATTTTCTTCTTTTATCATCATTGTAATATTTTGTACATTCCTGTAAGATAACACTTTTGCAATTTTATAACTAGTACATAAGATTCTTCATACTTTTTGCTTTCTTCTACATTAATTTTATATCATTTAATTAACATCAAGGATTATAAATTCATTCTTACCTATGTTTTCTAGACATGATGCAACTTGGAACCAGTTTGACAGGTTACCATCTTACAAGGCAAGTTGAGCCCATTTTGATGGTTTTACCTTCCCCCCTGCCAAAGTTAAACAAATCAGCTCAAGGGTACTGTACTTAACAGACCACACACTGGTATCCATTTCACTTCCCATGGAAAGTGCCACCTAAACCAACCTTGAGTCCTTGACATGAAAAAAGAAAATAAAAAAAAAAAAAAAAAAACACAGCTGTTGATTTTTAACATTTGCGATAAATTATTACCTGTTCAGCTGCTCCAGTTCTTGATTTTATCACATAACGGGTAAGAATGATATATTATTCCTTATAGGAAAGGTCATCAGGTGTGTGGAGTATTGGGAGGTTGTTACAGTGTAGTATTTAAACTAGCTTTGATCAAATATTTTTAATAGAGGAAGACTCAAAGTAACACTTTGGGAACATACAGATTCTTGTATAAGGCTTGTAAGTCAAAATCTGGGTCACTGACTTTCAAGGTCATGGTCTTTTTTATATCTCTTGTGTAAGTATGGAAGTACTACCATTGTTGGGGAAGAATTGATCATGCTTAAATAGTTAATTGTATAGTTTACCTGTACAACTTTCATTTCACAAAATTGTGTGTAATGTTTTTAAACTTGATTAATATAGAATGTTAATGAAGTTTTTTGGGGGATTGTTGTTTCCAACATTTGTCACTATTAACTGGAATTATCAACAGCAGCTAAAAATATGTGATTCCGAAATGAAAGAACATATATTGGAAGGGGGGAGGCTTGGGTTATGGGTCATTTTGTTTCAAAGCATTTCTCCAATTGGCAGAATTTACACCCTAGACTATGTGGTTTGAAGTACTTATCTATATTTATATATGAAAAGTCATGTGGATTTTTGCTGCATATTGTACTTTTTTGCCAATTATTTGATTTGATGTGTAAACTTTTCTTTCAGATATCTAAGAATGTCTTTTCTATCACATTGCCTTAAACAGCTCAGATCATGTGCATATTTCTTGTATCAAAATACCAAACAGAGTTGGTCATTAAACTGAAGTAGACTAAACAAAAAGTTTTTTTTTTTCCATCTTTGTCGTCAACCTATCCTAAGTCTTTGTCGTCAACCTATCCTAAGTCTTTGTCGTCAGTTACAAGAATGCAAGAATTTCAATCCACCCTATTGATTTGATGTCTTTTGTGGGGGGAGTTTGCAGAAGAGAAAAGTTAAGAATGCTTACAGCAACTGGTATTTATTTTCTAGATTACATAGGGTTGGATTTAAGTACCCTGGGGGAGGGGGAGGGAAGGAAGAGTCTCTGGAAGAGAGACTAGAAAACAATACACTGCCACATGGGGAAGGGTGGTTGGTACTCTCCCAACACTTCCATGGCTTCCTACACTATATGTTCCAAAGGTTCCTGTAAAGTGGGTAGATTGGGCTCCCTCTGTGTGAAGGGGACATTAACAAAACAATTTTTCCAGCCGGTGTTCACTCAGAAAGGTTGATATATCTGCTGCAATACTTCCTCCTAATGTGAATTAGTGAGTGATGGCTTAATTTCTCTTGATTTATCCAGCACAGCTGAAGAGGGTGGGGCACATTCAATCTGGCTACGCAGATTGCTCATGTTCAGAGAGACAGGACTGTCAAGTAAGAGTGCTTATATTTCAAAGACTAGTGATTCAACCTCTTTTGCAGGTGGTTAAAAAAGTATGACACACTGAGATGATTAAAAGAAAGCTTATTTTGGAATGAAAACAATAACAATGATCCAGACTTACTCCAATGATCTCTTGCATTTATTAGGCTAGTGAGAACAGAAACAAATCAATTACCACAAATAATGACTAATATATTAAAACAAGGCAATTAAGTACCATGCGAAAAAATGTTTGGCACTGTTGTACTGAGCAAAATGTAAACAAAAAAACAGTCATAACACCAAACTTCCGACCCCCGCCCTCCCTTACATAAATATGACTTATATTAAAAGCAAGTTAAGCTTGCAGCTACACCTTGTAAACAGCACAAATTAAACTTTCAAAGGAAGGAACAGGCCAAGGTCAGGATAAAAGAAGGGGGATAAGGATGGAGGAGGGGGCCAGGAGAGGGGTGTGATGCCCAAGGATTTGTCATCTTAATGATCATCTTTTTCGAAATACGAAGTATAGAGCAGTATTTTGCCATAACTTACAGTAGTAGAATAACAAGCCCTGAAAATGCTTCAGGGTGGTACTGTATTAAACACAAATATGATTCATTTTGATAAGAAGTCAGCCACTATCACCAGTCTCAAGTGGATCCATGATAACGCAGAATAAAAACAAAGTGCACGTCATTGATCAATTTATCCTTTATGAACACAGTAAAATTGAAATCCACTGATATCCCATCAAGCTCCCATTACCTTATCACAATCGACATGGTCATAATTATTGCGCTACATTTTATACGCTTCACCTTACTTAACAGTGAGAGAATATTAAGTTTATTCTGAGCACTGTTATGAGTGTATATCAACAAATGTAATCTTGCTGATGGATTACATAAATTATGACAGACAAACGAACCAACTGAAACGAAATATAGTAAGTGACATCACCAAACCAGACGACAGCTACATAACTTCCTCAATGTAGAACTACTGAGTGAGGGATTTCATTGGCCAATAGATCAGGCAGAATTAAAGGAACCTGCAGATTTTAAAGAGAAAGAAAAAACGTGGCAGGTAAGTGAAAAAGATATCTTGTTCTTTGTAATACCCTAACTATTTCAACAGTTTTTATCAGGCAACAATGTTTTAACTTAAGATGTAAGGGAAAGGGCAATTGCAATGTTTAATAATTGCATTACAAGAGAAAGAAATCTCCCCAGTACCAAATTTAGCTTTTGGAGGAAGGGGAGGGTTGGCCTTCCAGGCCCCGGCATTTCTTAGAGCCCCTTTATGCCATATATACACCTAGTGGTAGCTCCCTAGTTCTACTCACAGGCATAAAACTGATGTCCTCTAAAACCTTGTCACAAGACAGACAAATCAAATAATGTCAAAACTTTTATGGAGTGTTTTTCAGGTGCTTACTGTGTTAATGGTACGGAAAAGTTTCATACATATAAAACCACGATTTATTTAAATTACAGACTGATAGGCAATTTGAAATTAAGTAGCTGTATAACTTTTCTTTTTAAGAAGTTTTTTTTTTTCCCTGAAAGAAATTCACTTCTGTATTAATCATAATTTTTCACCATAAGTTTAATTTGAAAATTGAAACTGCATAATAATTGTGGTGGAATGTTTTATTCCCCCTCCCCCAATCACAACACTTGCCCCCCTAAAAATGTGAAGCTGGCTACAGGCCCATTGCAGTGATATGGAATCCATGTTGAGGGATCCAATTAAATTTTTCCAGTACTAGGAGAGAAGGAGATTGCATTGTTCCCATAAGGTAGCAGGAATTGCACATTTCCCTCTATTTCCTCAACAATCCCATGAAAATTGAAAATTGTGTGTAGGAATTTCCTGCACCTGTTGGGAAAAGTTGACTTAAACTTAAGATCTTTCTTTAAAAACCCAAATCCTGCCCAAAATATTTTGGAAGGGGGGGGGGATTTTCCTTTAAAATTTCTGTGACCTAGTGCCAACATTGGTGGAAGTTTGCAATTTTAACAACTGTTCTCTTGTGTTCCATTTAATGTGCCCTTTTATCAGTTCTCATTCACATTTTAACCTGTATCTCAACAGTGACACTCTCAAAAGATACAATTTTTTTATCTCTTGTATTCTATTTAATGTGCCCTTTTATCAGTTCTCATTCACATTTTAACTGGTATCTGAACAGTAAGATACAATTTTTTATCCCCCCCCCCTCCCCATGGAACAAGTTGGCACAGAAGCCTGTTAAGTACTGTGGTATTTGGCTACATGTTATTCAGTACTGTGGATCACCCCTCCCACCTCACCTCCTCTCATATTAGTGTGATATTGGAAATAATCTAAGCATACTCATACAACTTGAGGAAGAAAAGTAGGTTGGGAAAACCTGTTACTTGTTTCCTTGCTACTGACTTTTTTGAGCATTAGGGTTGACAGACTCTTACAAGGGCAGGGTTGAGTGTGTGAGTTTCTTTTCATTGCATTGTTAGGGGGCTTTACTCAGGTAGGCTAAGATGATTGTCAGCAATTACCATCATATATTGGCTGTGGTGCTACATGGCACTTCCAGGTACTTGACAAATGTCAGACATGAAAGAACTATAAAGAGTACTTAAAACAAAAGTAAACTTGAAATGTAATCAAAGCTCACTTTGAACTGGTATGCCCCTGTATGACAATTGGTACCTTGGTAGCAGCAGGGAGTTGTCATTCAAATATTCTGTTTAATCTCCCTGTTGTTGAGAAATGTTCATGAATTATGTTTGATGTGCAACTGAGACAATGCAACAAAGCTTGTCCCCTCCCACCCGGCCCCACCCAACCCATGACTGCCACCCCTAGTATATTCACATCATTGTTTTGATGTGTCATTGCAGTTAATCCCCTGTTGTTGAGCAATGTTCATGTCTTCATGAATTATGTTTGAAGTGCAACTGAGTCAATGCAACAAAGCTAGTCCCCCTCCCACCCAGCCCCACCCACCCAACGACTTCCACCCAGGGACTTCCACCACTAGTATTCAAATGTTATTGTATTCACGTCACTTTAGTTAGTCACACCCATACCACAAGAATTGTAGATCGTCCTGGATTTTCTTTTTTATTTCTGAATGTAAGTTTCTATTAGACATCTGTTACATTCTTTATTGGTGGATGTGGGGGCACTCTCCTGGTGGTGAGGGATTTAAGATATGGGGGAGGGGGAATACCATATGATTAAGTGTAGTTAATTGTTCATGCTAGGTGACTTGCAAGTACATAAAATGGTGCTACCATTGGCAACTCTTTAAAATTCAAATTAGCATTATTGGACAATTGATCCATACAGGTACCTCTCAGAAAATTATGGAAGGCCCACCTTTTGGGGTAGCCACTCTGGTGAACATGGCAGGCATCTGTGTATTAAGTCATTGACTTGCCTCCTATGATTGGTGCCAATTGAAATACTGTTATCCTTGCTAATTATGTATCATAAAACAAGAAAAAAAAAAAGATGCAAGCACATCTCCTAAATCAGATTTGGGGCAATTTTGTATATGAGGAAGAAGTCAGCATTAGATATTGAACAATGTCTATCCCTCTGTTTCTTTTTAGGTTACTCTCAGATAATGAAAAACAGCCATTCATCGAGGAGGCCGAGAGACTGCGACTTCAACATAAAAAGGACCACCCTGATTACAAGTATCAACCCCGCCGTCGCAACAGAGGTTCCAAGCACAGCTGCAGGGAACATGGTAAAGACTGCATGGACATTGGTGGCCCTTTCGGCAATGCACAGCGCAAGATGCGCAAGGGAGAAGCTGACATGGTTCCTCAGGTGGGTACAACCCAAGGTCCTCCCACACCACCAACAACTCCAAAAGGTGATGATGAGCCACCCATGAAGAAACGGAGGAAATACACTATCCGTAAGCAGAACCGTAGAGTGTCTGGTGATCTCAGCTTCCATGACCTGGGAGCATCCATAATGGATGGGTTTGAAGCAGAAGAGTTAGATCAGTACTTGGTACCACACATCTCCCATGTCCCTTCTTCAATGTCCACCACACTTGTTTCTGACCAGATGCACTGCTCCTACCCTCCTCAGACCTCTGCTGGTTACGCCACCATTGCAGACACACCCATGTGTGACGCCAGGGTACCAACACAGTGGGTCCCTGAAGCTACCATCATCTCTCATGAAAACATCAGAAATTCTTCATCAATGAAAATGGAAGAGAAACTGAAGTCCCCAGCAGGTAGTCCTGAGAGTCAGTATGCCAGTGCTACCATGCAGTCTTTCAACTACGCCATGAATCACTCACCAGTGCACCACTCACCGGTGCAGCACTCACCCACAGGGTACCAGGAGTACCAACATCAAACTCATGTTAATAATCATTACAGCAATGGCAATCACAGTTCCCACTCTCCAATGACGTCTCCTGAATACTTCACTCAAGGTACTGCAGTTTCCAGTTCAATCACCTCCACCTTCCCGTCAGATTACAACACATCTCCGCAGCAGTCCCCTTCCTATATGAATGCCACATCAATGTTACAGGACATTAACCCCCGACAGTGGGACACATATGAAACTGTTGCTTGTTGATAGTTACGGGACTTGAGAAAAACTGGAAAACTTGGGGAGGACAATACAAACTCAAAATGAATGAAGTGGGACTATTTCAAGTGCCTCTGTACATAGTGTTCGTGGTCTTCCGTCACTGGCTTTATAGCAATTCATTCGAAAATATTGCAACCTTCTTCAAACCTATGCACACGTATATACTTGTGCCTTCATAGATGTATTCATGTTATTTTCTTCTTTTATCATCATTGTAATATTTTGTACATTCCTGTAAGATAACACTTTTGCAATTTTATAACTAGTACATAAGATTCTTCATACTTTTTGCTTTCTTCTACATTAATTTTATATCATTTAATTAACATCAAGGATTATAAATTCATTCTTACCTATGTTTTCTAGACATGATGCAACTTGGAACCAGTTTGACAGGTTACCATCTTACAAGGCAAGTTGAGCCCATTTTGATGGTTTTACCTTCCCCCCTGCCAAAGTTAAACAAATCAGCTCAAGGGTACTGTACTTAACAGACCACACACTGGTATCCATTTCACTTCCCATGGAAAGTGCCACCTAAACCAACCTTGAGTCCTTGACATGAAAAAAGAAAATAAAAAAAAAAAAAAAAAAACACAGCTGTTGATTTTTAACATTTGCGATAAATTATTACCTGTTCAGCTGCTCCAGTTCTTGATTTTATCACATAACGGGTAAGAATGATATATTATTCCTTATAGGAAAGGTCATCAGGTGTGTGGAGTATTGGGAGGTTGTTACAGTGTAGTATTTAAACTAGCTTTGATCAAATATTTTTAATAGAGGAAGACTCAAAGTAACACTTTGGGAACATACAGATTCTTGTATAAGGCTTGTAAGTCAAAATCTGGGTCACTGACTTTCAAGGTCATGGTCTTTTTTATATCTCTTGTGTAAGTATGGAAGTACTACCATTGTTGGGGAAGAATTGATCATGCTTAAATAGTTAATTGTATAGTTTACCTGTACAACTTTCATTTCACAAAATTGTGTGTAATGTTTTTAAACTTGATTAATATAGAATGTTAATGAAGTTTTTTGGGGGATTGTTGTTTCCAACATTTGTCACTATTAACTGGAATTATCAACAGCAGCTAAAAATATGTGATTCCGAAATGAAAGAACATATATTGGAAGGGGGGAGGCTTGGGTTATGGGTCATTTTGTTTCAAAGCATTTCTCCAATTGGCAGAATTTACACCCTAGACTATGTGGTTTGAAGTACTTATCTATATTTATATATGAAAAGTCATGTGGATTTTTGCTGCATATTGTACTTTTTTGCCAATTATTTGATTTGATGTGTAAACTTTTCTTTCAGATATCTAAGAATGTCTTTTCTATCACATTGCCTTAAACAGCTCAGATCATGTGCATATTTCTTGTATCAAAATACCAAACAGAGTTGGTCATTAAACTGAAGTAGACTAAACAAAAAGTTTTTTTTTTTCCATCTTTGTCGTCAACCTATCCTAAGTCTTTGTCGTCAACCTATCCTAAGTCTTTGTCGTCAGTTACAAGAATGCAAGAATTTCAATCCACCCTATTGATTTGATGTCTTTTGTGGGGGGAGTTTGCAGAAGAGAAAAGTTAAGAATGCTTACAGCAACTGGTATTTATTTTCTAGATTACATAGGGTTGGATTTAAGTACCCTGGGGGAGGGGGAGGGAAGGAAGAGTCTCTGGAAGAGAGACTAGAAAACAATACACTGCCACATGGGGAAGGGTGGTTGGTACTCTCCCAACACTTCCATGGCTTCCTACACTATATGTTCCAAAGGTTCCTGTAAAGTGGGTAGATTGGGCTCCCTCTGTGTGAAGGGGACATTAACAAAACAATTTTTCCAGCCGGTGTTCACTCAGAAAGGTTGATATATCTGCTGCAATACTTCCTCCTAATGTGAATTAGTGAGTGATGGCTTAATTTCTCTTGATTTATCCAGCACAGCTGAAGAGGGTGGGGCACATTCAATCTGGCTACGCAGATTGCTCATGTTCAGAGAGACAGGACTGTCAAGTAAGAGTGCTTATATTTCAAAGACTAGTGATTCAACCTCTTTTGCAGGTGGTTAAAAAAGTATGACACACTGAGATGATTAAAAGAAAGCTTATTTTGGAATGAAAACAATAACAATGATCCAGACTTACTCCAATGATCTCTTGCATTTATTAGGCTAGTGAGAACAGAAACAAATCAATTACCACAAATAATGACTAATATATTAAAACAAGGCAATTAAGTACCATGCGAAAAAATGTTTGGCACTGTTGTACTGAGCAAAATGTAAACAAAAAAACAGTCATAACACCAAACTTCCGACCCCCGCCCTCCCTTACATAAATATGACTTATATTAAAAGCAAGTTAAGCTTGCAGCTACACCTTGTAAACAGCACAAATTAAACTTTCAAAGGAAGGAACAGGCCAAGGTCAGGATAAAAGAAGGGGGATAAGGATGGAGGAGGGGGCCAGGAGAGGGGTGTGATGCCCAAGGATTTGTCATCTTAATGATCATCTTTTTCGAAATACGAAGTATAGAGCAGTATTTTGCCATAACTTACAGTAGTAGAATAACAAGCCCTGAAAATGCTTCAGGGTGGTACTGTATTAAACACAAATATGATTCATTTTGATAAGAAGTCAGCCACTATCACCAGTCTCAAGTGGATCCATGATAACGCAGAATAAAAACAAAGTGCACGTCATTGATCAATTTATCCTTTATGAACACAGTAAAATTGAAATCCACTGATATCCCATCAAGCTCCCATTACCTTATCACAATCGACATGGTCATAATTATTGCGCTACATTTTATACGCTTCACCTTACTTAACAGTGAGAGAATATTAAGTTTATTCTGAGCACTGTTATGAGTGTATATCAACAAATGTAATCTTGCTGATGGATTACATAAATTATGACAGACAAACGAACCAACTGAAACGAAATATAGTAAGTGACATCACCAAACCAGACGACAGCTACATAACTTCCTCAATGTAGAACTACTGAGTGAGGGATTTCATTGGCCAATAGATCAGGCAGAATTAAAGGAACCTGCAGATTTTAAAGAGAAAGAAAAAACGTGGCAGGTAAGTGAAAAAGATATCTTGTTCTTTGTAATACCCTAACTATTTCAACAGTTTTTATCAGGCAACAATGTTTTAACTTAAGATGTAAGGGAAAGGGCAATTGCAATGTTTAATAATTGCATTACAAGAGAAAGAAATCTCCCCAGTACCAAATTTAGCTTTTGGAGGAAGGGGAGGGTTGGCCTTCCAGGCCCCGGCATTTCTTAGAGCCCCTTTATGCCATATATACACCTAGTGGTAGCTCCCTAGTTCTACTCACAGGCATAAAACTGATGTCCTCTAAAACCTTGTCACAAGACAGACAAATCAAATAATGTCAAAACTTTTATGGAGTGTTTTTCAGGTGCTTACTGTGTTAATGGTACGGAAAAGTTTCATACATATAAAACCACGATTTATTTAAATTACAGACTGATAGGCAATTTGAAATTAAGTAGCTGTATAACTTTTCTTTTTAAGAAGTTTTTTTTTTTCCCTGAAAGAAATTCACTTCTGTATTAATCATAATTTTTCACCATAAGTTTAATTTTTATGTATGATGAGACATTCATAAATCTTGTAAGAGGTAAAAATTTTCTGATTTTTGGGAGAAAAACTGCTGCATGAGGTTACTGGTGAGACTTCATGATTTGATAAAAGCTATTATCTGTTAGTGCTGCATTGATGCAACTGAAACACATGGTGCCCCTTTTTAACAGTGGCAGATTGGGAGGGGGGCACATCAGGTACCCCCAATTGGCCATCATGTGTGAAAAAAAATTTGGCAAAAAGAAAATGCTTCAAAAATGCAGCATTTTGCATCTCTTCTCTCACCATTTTCGCACCTCTTCCAAAGGCAAAAATTTTCTAAAGGGGAGGAGGACACTCCTTTGCCTTAAATCCATCCCCCAGGACAGTGGTTCATCAAACCTTGTGCTCCCTCTATTGAGTATTCTTGCATATGCCCCTGCTTAATGTAGGGAACTCAGGTCCCAGATGCAGTCATCCCCTATTTTTGGCAACTATGGACTGTTTCAAACAGATTTCCAAAGCATGAAATTTGAGAATACTAAAGTTCAAGGCCTCTGAAATTCCAAAACCCATCCAAATTCTTTAGCTGTTGAACAAATTAAAAATGGATATATACATAATTTCACACCCTAACTTCCACCCTACCTCTGAAATAGAAGTCTGAACCTCTAAAACAACTATGCTCTTCATACAGATCAAAGGTTTGTCTCAGAGATACAGCACTACCAAAATTAACTAATTACAAATTTTCTAAATTTAAAGTAACTCCCACCACAAAACAGGTACATCCTGCATTCCTTAGATTCAAAGTGCTGTTATCTGTTAAAGGACCTAGAGACCACAAACTTACACTTGTTCAAATAAAGTGCAGCTCTAGTTTTTTATTACCTTCTTTGCCACATCCTCCAGTTCTTGACAAGTTTAATCAAATACAAATATTTTGGAAAATTTGACACTCTGTGAAGCATGATGAGGAATTTGTCACATCAAATAACACCTGCGTGAGGAAAGAAAGTTTAGTGCTGTCCTATGTATGGTAGCATTGCCAAGGGAGCGGGGGGGGGAGGGGGGCATATGTGCTCCCCAAATGTTGGCTGTGCCGCCAAATAAGAATGTGGCTTTTAAAACATTATCCACAAACACATCCTTTATATATATCAATAAGGACACAAGGACCCAGTGTAGTCATTCATAGGGCTAAAATTTCACAAAATGTTCTCAACACTACAATTGTGTGGCCCGCTTTTTGCATGCATTTACCTTCATGAACTATGTGAAGCATTATTGGGAGATGTAATATTATGCTCAAAAATGTGTATCCAAACATGAGGATAATTAAATACTGTAGCTTCACTCTCCTAGGCTTATGTTTATTTTAAAAGCCAGTGCATTAAAACTTTCAAGGGTAACTTTGCTCTCCTGAATCTTACTGTGGTTTTCTTCACTGAGGCTTGGCCAAGCACCATACCAGGGATCATAAAGTGCTGCCCAAAAAGAATTAATGTTGAGAGTAGGGAGCTGCCATTCTAACAGCAGCTCCCTGTTGAGAGAACTAAGTTCCAGGTATGCCATTGGGTAATATTATTATTCCTAACTCTTATCTCTTATGCTAAGCACCAAGAGAGAAAGGCAACAGGTAACCTTTTTAAAGTCTTTGGTATGACCCACTTAGGATTTGGAGCCAGGTCTCCAAGCTGAATGGTGGAGCTCTCCGAATTAGGCCATCCAGTTGCTTTTTACCCCTACCATACATGCAGCAAAGGTAAACTCTTTTTTGAAAGCAAATCGTCCACAAAATCAAGAGGCATGAAATTAAACATTCTCCCCTCTGATATTGCATCTATATACTAACATGCATTTTACTGATCCCCAGCCCCCACCCCCTGGCAGGTCCCAGTTTCCTTTTTCATATTATGCAATCAATGTCTTCTAGCTTCCACCTGCCCCACCTGATCATGCTGCTCGGTACCAATTCAATCACAATGTCAGCTTGTCTGTCATAGTGCAAGCTCAACCTAAACAGGATTTCAGGGTATAAGGCACAGTAACCAATTTATTCAGTAACTTTTTTATGATTGGCACCAAGGGGTGCAATTGATGGGTATTACACTAAGACCTTTATACCTTCTTTGAAACCCATTCATTGAGCTTCACACTTCACAACCACACACTCCTGGTGTTTATAATTCTTATGTCCCACATTATCAACAAGTTCATCACAGCCAAAACAGGTGAGCATTTTATAGTATCTGGGATCCTACTAAATAGCTTAAAAGTCCCCAGGTAAGTAAATCTCAAATCATTTGGCCCTGTCAATCTTCTGAGTCAACTACCAGTTATTTAGACATTGGTTTTCCCGCTGCTCTCTAGGTTCAAACTTGACACTTGTATCTAGGTAGTACTGTATATGGCCTAGAAGCACACCCACATATAAGGCACCTGAAGTTTCCATGAAATTCAGAATGGTGATGACTACCAGCTGACTGGAGATCACAAGCTAATAATATTTGTAGATTTTATTTGCATTTCTCAGTTTTATTGGTGGTCAAGTGTATTTTCCATTAATCATCATGTCTATTTCCACAGGAAGTAAAACAGGAAGCTTATCCTACTATGTGTTGTGTTAAGGTTAATTTAAGAAGTCTTGTACATGGGAAACTCAGCAGAGATATTGCTAACATCTAGAGAAGGGATTTCTCAACCAATTGTAATTTAAATACTTGTATCAAAATAATACAATATCCCACAATACACATTGTAACAAAAGTTTCAGGGCTTTCTCCATTAAGCTTTCCCCCTTTGTGGTGTTGCATTGTTCAGACATGTAAACTGAACAATAATTTTTCAGGTGATAATATCCAAAAGAACCTGTTTTTAAAGTGTTTGTTTTGCTGTTGAAAGAAGCATGTGGGAAGAAAGAGCTATTGTAATGGACTTTTGACAATGATGGGCACATAGCTGGGCTGTCCCATGTGAACAAAGAGCATGTCTTGGCAGATGGGTGGTTAGGCCTGCTTGATCCTTTCGGGGCCCCAACTAAAGCAGAACTTGATTTCAAGGTTGAAATTCTAGGCAGAATTTGATTTGGGGCCACAAATGCCACCTGGGTGCTGTCACACACTTTAGGGACCAGGCCCTCTGGCTGCAGGGCTCAAAAGCTGCTTGAATTTCTTTATGCCTCAAGCTGGCTGTGGGAAAGACTTTAAAACATGTCAACTTTCCATCTAGTTTAACAACTTACTTTTACCTAAAACGTGCCTAATGCTAACTCTTGATACCTCCTGAAGTTTTAAAACCCCTTCCCTTTGGCAAAGTGCCTCTACAGACATGTTTCTTATTAAAATTTGACTTTATATTTGGGACAATATTTCTCCTGCACTGCCATCTGTTTTAAATAACTGTGTAATGGTATTAATGATTGGTTATAATACAGAACTTCACCTTATAAATGCTAATGGCAACCCCTACAATCATTTGAGTAAATGTTTGTACAGAAGGAATTGATCTAATAATAAAAGTTTTAATATTTTAGGGGATAGTTGTCTTAAAATATAAGACCAACTGAGTCTGCCCCTCCCTTGAACCATGCCAAATGACTTCCATCCAAGTTTGGCGCCACCTCTCCATCGTTTCAAATGAATCTGCTTTGTTTACTGCCACTTAAATTCAGAGTAGCATCAGTAACCACCACATATAACAAAGGGCCTGGATAAATCCCAGGCAATCCGGCTGAACATTGGGCAGACACAATGCCACGGTTGACGGAAAAAGGAAATGGCTTTGACTCCCTCTGCAATCTGCAGGGAGTAAAGAAGGAATTTCAAACTGCATAGATCCGTGCTGGGCTCGTAAAATATGCTCAGCATTTTTTTCTCATGAGGGCACTTCACTAATAGCTGGGAGGTTCCAATTTGCCATTTTTGTTCTTGTTCACAAGGTTAAGGGAAAAAATGTTCAGAGGGGAAATTTGTCTTACAAGAGGGGACATGAAACCATTCTTTCACTTCCTGCTGCAAGCTTCGGGCATTCATGAGAGCAAACCTTCCACAACTTGCTACAGTATATCAAAAGTGAATGTGTTCTTCTTGCTTCGTTTGCCACATTTGTTCAGCAGAAAAACTAAATGCCCAAGGAAAACTCCATTATTCTTTTGAAAATATTAATGTAAGGAGACTGTGTCCCTGTATAAAGTCATTTACAAGGTCATGGGCATAAGGGTGTTCGTAACTTTCAGGGACCCTAGTTTGACAAATTTAGTGTAGGGAGTTGTATTTTCCAGAGTGAAAAGTATGCAAACTATGTCTATTGTGGAACCTTAAAGCAACTTATTGAGGGCTTCTTATTAACATCTTATACTCCTATGATGATATAGGCCTGAGGCTAGATATTTTGTCTGACAGAGGGGAGAGAGTTGGTGGGGGTCTAAGGTTACAAAATGTCCCCTCTCATGTGAGACTCCTTTTTCTTTTATTTCTTAAGTCTCCCCTACTGGGACATCTCCGAAATAAATGGGGTGGGCAAGGAGGCTGGAAAGGTGGGAGGGGATGCAGGGGGTGAGACTTGAGACTGCTGGCACAATAACTAATTACTGCATTATAGGCTACATTGACAATCTTATTTCATATTGACAGTGATTATCAATTTACTAGTCTCTCTGGTGTAAATTTACCACTTAACTAAACAGAAGTATACTAAGAGGTTTACCCATTTTTTTCATTACTTTCTTAAGAGTGCAAAATGTGGAGTAGGGGTCAAGATGTATGTACTTTTTGTCATACGATAGGGAATGTTTTTTTTTGAGGGGGGGGGGGAGTCATTATTTTTCATATTCTTGGTACTCTTGTTCAAATGATTAAAAAAAGTGTAAAGCCTTGATCATTTCATTTGCCTTTTGAAGAAAGACTCTGCAAACTAATATTCCATGTGAGCCCATAGCCAGCCAATCAGGTCTGGAAGTTATGGCTTGTGGGAAGGTACACTATCAATCTGAAAATCATGAAGCTCTGTAAATTGGAACTATAGCTGTGAACAAAAGTGTGTTGGTGATGATCAAATTTTGGGAGCATTATCCCTAATGCTCCCTTCCTACTATTTTCAGACTGGATCTCTAACCCTTCCCCTCCTGTCATCCATCTTAAGTCAAGGATAAGGACTTTGACAGAAAGGTACCTGGTACCAACCAGGATGTCCATTCTTTTATTCTTAAATCAATTCAACTTTGTGAGAGCTGTAGACAACCCTGGGTACAGCACTTGAGATGAGCATTGTTATCACAGTAGACACAAAACCTTTGTGTTTTGTTTGCCTTTCCGGGTTCAACAGTTTGTGAACGACTCTGTACTTTTAGTGACATCCTGCTCAGTGAAAAGAACCAACCACCACATGGTATGACTAAGTCGATCTTTAGTCCCTTTAACTTGAGGTTAGGCCTATAACAAATTTCTATCATTGTAAGTTTAAACTTTTTGTCATATTTTGTTGCACTGTCTTAGTGACAGGTAGATTTAATCAAACACTAGGCTGAGATCATAGGCTCCCATTTTTATCCAAGGCTGGACTTGGGATAAAAAATGAATGGATGAAGGACACTGGACACTGTAACCAAAATCACTACACCAGTGCATGGTAACCTTTTAAGTCATTTTCAAAGGCACATACTGTACTGAGTGATATGAATGTAATGATGAATTGCAATGATCTACCCCAATCCACACCTCCAACCCCAATCTCTCTCCCCCCCCCCTTCCGAAAAGAAGTACAAAATAAAACAAAATGCAAAATATCTGCTATTTTGAAAATACATCTGATTCAGATGTATCAGCCACCATGGCATAATGGAGAAAAGTGGTGACACAGTTTTGAAAACAGAAATGTACCATATGAAGCCATTCCATCACAAAATAATCAGTTTAGAATGGCAGACAATATATCTCATGGGATAGCCTATACCATTCTCTAAAACTTATATATCATTCTCTTTAAGATGAAAAAGAAACATTCAACCCTCTTCAATCCCTTTTCATTCCTTAAACAAGAGTAAAATACAGTTAAAATAGAATAAAACACAATAAAATAGACTAAAATAATAAAATCCCTCACATATTTGGCTGGAGATAAAATATATCTGTCTCTCAAGGCCAAGTGTAGGAGGGCTTAGATGCTCTCTCATGGGTGAAGGAAGAGTGACAAGGATGATTAAGATCTGGTAATGGCTCTGAGATGCGAACCTGACCTCTGTAGAGAGGACCTGTTTTAAGGGCTGCCCAGGGACCCCAGTGAAGATCGAAACCAGGTGTGATGAAGTGGTAGCTGACTGGTAGACAGCAACATTTAACTGTTGGGTGGTGAAAGGTCAGATCACAATAGTTCAGGGTGAGAGGAAACCGGGGTACAAGATGGGAGCTTTTATGGTGAATGTGGAAAGATGCATCCTGCTCAGGTATGACAGACAAGTGGTTTTCTCAGATAATCTGAAAGCAAGCCTTCCTTGTAGATAGGCCTAGGAAGGCCTTTACTTTTACTGTAAGCAGTGGAGACATAAATGTACACTACAAGCAACTGTGACATGATATTTTTCACTGTAGATACATCAGTGCTCATAAATATTACCCAGTGCTAGCTAGTACCAGCATTTGCGGCGATTTTTTCACGACGGTGTTGTAGCTGAGTGGATAAAGGTGGTGGAATTTCAAGTGATAATGCTTGACAACAGGGAAGTTTAGGGTTTGATCCCTGGCTGGGTCAAAGTAAGGTGGGTTTTCATCCAAGAGCAATCTACGGTTTTCCCATTTGAAATGGCTTCTCAAAAGAAACCAAATCTGATCTAAATTGTTGAGTTGGTTAGCCACCCCAAGTTAAGTTGTAATTCATAAGCCACACAGGCTTCTCCCACATTTGTGATTGCTTAGTGTCGTGAAACATCTGCCCTTCAAGGCTTGAATCTTGGGGGGGGGGGGGGATATGAACCCATTTTCAAATAATTTACTATGTGAAAAATCATAGCCAATGAATTATTTCTCAAATATTTGGAGGGACATGTCCCCCCCCCCAGAATGGCCGCCTATGAGCACCGGGTGTTCACAAGTATTTTGAAACATCATGGGCCACCTTAACACCTGAGTTTTCCCCCTTTTTAATGATTGCTGTAGACAAAACTCAATCATATCATGATTGCTTATAGAATATTTTGGCTGTGCTGATATTAAACAGGACTGATTTTATGTACATACATCGTGTGCCACAAATGGCTAGGTGAGAGGCATTACTTGAGAAACTAGCCTTTGTTCTTTGCAGAACAATCCTATGGCTTTAAATTGATTATTGAAAAAAAATTCACTTTATGCTGCCTCCACCTACTTGGTATACAAGATTTTCCTATTCTGACACAATTGCAGTTACTACCGTACTGAATTGAAGCACTGGGAGAGAGTGGGATGAGGAAGAAGGGTTTTTCAATAGTTCTCATACTGTATACCTGTGACTCCCACCCAAGGGATTCTTCATATAAGGTTATGATAGAATAATAGATTTGTCTAATAATTTAATGCATTCTAATAACTGACAAGAGTTAAAAATTAAGGATACATAACTAAGGGATAGGTTAGAGAAGAAACTCATCAGTACAACACTGCCCTCAGGCTACCTGCCATGTCATTTTAATACTAGACCTCAATAGCAGAGCTTTTGTGTAATCACTTGTACCTCTTACAACTAGAGGCACCATAAATGTTGTGTTTTCAAAGTGGAAGGGGTGAATATAGGTACAAAAAAAATTATTGGGGACCAATGGTATGTCAGCTGTAAAATTTTTTCTTGTTTGGGAAATGACTGGGGGGAAGTGGGGCATAAAAATTTTTTTAGGGGGAATGTACCATTATAAACTGCTGTACACCATCCCTTGAGGTAGGCTTTGTCTTTAATACAACACGTACAAAAGCTGATACATTTTTCTGTATATTTATCTTTCCTAACAGGTTAACTCCACTCATGACTCATTTGTCCCATCTTCATTTTCTGTAATTATTCAGAGTCCCATGTTTTATCTTGAGTAATAAACGAAAGATCACAAACATCAACTAAGCCCCTGACAAGCTGTAGCCTTTAAGAATAACACGACACAGAATCTATCAAAACCTTTGGTTCAAGTATTTTCTTCCTCAAGTGGACATGACGAATAGGTGGACAACTTCCTGTGTCTTGAACTGTACTTGCACTTGCAAGTACAATTTTCTATCATACAGAATGATAGGCCTGTAATTTTATTTCTTTTTTTCAAATTTAAAAATGTTTTGAGTGGCAGCAAAATTAAGAACCAACTCTCTTGACAAAATTTTATTGACAACATGAAAACTTTTTTCACTTTGATATATGCTGTGTTTATGTTTTCTTTAAAGTACTGCCTACTGAATGTCAACACTTTTGCCCTGAACAAACAATTTAGTTTGCCACTTAATAATAATATGCAACAATAATGTTCTGAAATATCCAAATGGTGGAACAAATGTAAAATTTTTAAAAAAAAATATATTTTAATGATGAGCATAGATCATGTTTCAAGTGAGACTTATTGCTAAATGCATTTTAAAGGGACTAGTGTCATTAACTCACTGAGACACTATGACTAAATTTACCCAATTCAGAGTGGGCAATTGCTCAGAGCCAATGATTAGTCACTGCTTTTATAGTGATGTATACAAAAATATTTCTAAAATTGCACAAGCAAATAATGTCATCTCCAATCATGTGTAACACAAGGATTACTCCTTTCTATCATCAAGCTGGTAAAATCAATTCCAAGAGCTATAAGCCCTGAAGGAGTGGACATGGAGAAAGGCGAGAGAGACTCTGCCATAGGAAATTGTCACTTTCCTAAACCTGATTACAACAGGTTACTTTTTCCCAACACCCACAGTGTATGAAAACAACCTTTCCTAAGTGGGCTTAGCCTCCACATGCGATATTAATTACAATTATCACAACATTTGTGCTGAATCATTTATTTGATTTGCTGGTGGGCTTCAGTTTGGCCTGGCTTTGAGAGAGTGTCTTTCCCTCTCTCTCTTCCTGCCAGTCTACCACCCTGCTTGCACACCTGAGTTTCAACTATCCGCGCATAGAAATGCACTCACCAGGACCCCATGTTGGTTTAAACTGGCTAATCACAGACCTCCATGGATTATTAAATGGAGTGAAATTGTATCAATGTTTGGTTGAGACTGTTAGACAGGACCCCACAGAGAACGAACACAGGAGGACAGTGACCAGTATTAAAATGCAGGGAAGGGATAAACTGTTTGTTTTAGAAAAGAAAGAGTACTTCTAAATCGCAATGAGGAGATGAATGTGACACACACATTTGAAAGTGGAAGCGACAGACAGGGCCACGGTCAGAAACAAATATTCGAAGAAATGAAATATAACCTTACTGCTTTTCTATACAAATCATACCATTTCTTTCACATCTTGGGAGGTAGTATACAATGTGAAACTTGCAACATACCAATGGAGCACAAGACCTCCCCATCACCAGCCTCCTATGTGGATAATCACACAACATTAAATGGTCTATCATGTGACATAATTTTCACTGTACAATGAATTCCATTTGCTCTCTACCTACAGTATAGTTGTAACTTAATTTTTGCCCCAAACTTGCTTCTTGGAATGATGCACCTGACTTTACAAGTACTACATATTGAGAAATTTTCACAGGGGTTTAATTCTTGCGCTTTTCACGACTAAGTAACTAATCACAAATTAAGGACCTGTGAAAATTCTTGTTACTCTGTACAAGACAATGCTAGTTGATTCTTACAGGTGCAACGGCAAATTCTTCACTCCACACATATGTGTATATGATACAGAACCACCAAAAATTAGCCTTGCAGAAATTTCCTGCTTCACAGTATTTGGAATTATCTTCATGATTTTATTCACAAATATTCCTTTCTGTATAACATGTTATATATGCAGTGCTGTTGTACCTTACCTTTAAAAAGAACTTATTACACATTCCAAATTTGCTTAACTTATTGAACATTGAATGATACAACCAGTTCACTCAGATATATATTCAAATTTACTTTTTTTTTATTACAAGGAGGATCTGAAACAGTGAGTATTCTCCAACACTTCCCCAGACACTGAAGGAAGTCTTGATTTCAATCATCCCTGACCATGTATAACAACTTACTTTGGCTTTTCATCCAAGACTGATTTTCCCCTCTTAAACTTTATCTTACATTATGAATATTCAATACTTGAGCTAAACTGTTGACTTGAAAGACACCTTTAATTCATGATGTTGTCACTTTCTAAAATTGATTGTCACTGTATAACACTGTAAAATGACCACCCATGAATGCATAAAAAAATACTTAAGAAATGGGCTAAGCACTGCATCACCCCAAATATTATAAACCCCCCCATGTATGTCACAATTTGTGACTTCTCTTAGACTAGCTGGCCTAAATTCAAAAAATGCCTTTTCTCTGACCAAGGTTTTGAGCAGATCAATAGTGTGTCCAATGCACTGCAGCCAGCTCACACACATAAGCGTATGAATATGGCCTTGGGCAATTTATACTTAGTACAGGCTACTGTACTTTTGTCAGGTAGATGCCAGTGGACAAGGCTGATGTTCTATCTCTATTTCTTCTGTTTTTTGTTTTTTTTTTTCTTTTTTATATATACTGGACCAAGTACACAAACTTAAGTTAGTTGTGAGAATTTTACAGCCTGGTGTGAGATAATTAATCTGCCCTAGCTTCATCGTTCAAATTTTAGAATACAAGTGGGAGAATGAAACCATACAAGTATGTATACTGGCAAAAGACAGTATTCCAAAGAGTGAGTATGATATTAGGTACTAGCCAAAAGCATGGTACAAATGTATTGAACCATACACAAACCTTCCACTAATACTTCAAATGTCTTCACCCTTGCCCTCTGAACCTTGGTCACAAATAACTTCCAAAACAAATTTGTTACTCCTATCACAGTCAGAAAATATGCAAAAACTCATATTTACATGCAATCAAAATCAATTTCACATCATTCCTAGTAAAGCCTTTTTAGTGCACATGCATTCCACCTTAGAGTCCTATAATCAGGAAACTGATATATAGCCTGCCCAAGGCATGTCTAATCTCTAGAGAAATTGTATATATCCCAACCAGGGACCCCTAGCAATTTGCAGTCAATACTGCTGATAGGGTACCCCTGGTGGACCAGAGAACAATTTTCACTTCCACCATGGGTGGTTTGGGATCAGTTATGCACAGTCTAGTACTTTTTGACTTCAATGCTTCGCTTAATTTTTAGTATGGAAGTATAGGCCTACTACCTGCGAGGTAGTAGTACTTCCATGGTTTAGTGTCTTTGAGGTTTGTGAAAAGTTGCCATACTGCCAACTTCCCTGATGCTGGATTTTGTGCACTGTCATTCTTAGGACTATATGTTTTTGACAGAGAATGATTCCCATTTCCCACATAAAAAAAAATGTTTCTTTTGGAGAGGAAACATTCAATCAAGATTTATTATACACTGAGCTTATTATACAGAAATTTCAAAACAGCAAACAGGTTTTGAGGTGGTGATTGATAATAAGAGTATACCAACAGAAGTCAGGTAATATAAGGCTACAGCCACAAAAACATCCAGCAGTCATATTGATGACCACCTCCACCCACCACTGCTTTTTTCTCACACATCAGACAGGCTGAAAGTACAGCCTTCATTTTTACAACACACTGTATCCCATCACTCTTAATCAGGGCCGTTGGAGCCAGAGAAGGGGGCTGCAGCCCAGCTACAGTAACTTTCAGTCTGAGGATTTTTGCTATCTTAAAACATCCAGATCTAAATACCTCAGAAACAGCCAGAAGCCCCAAGGATAAATGGTTCAGTCCCCCTGTCTCAGAGATTAATAGTTTAACCCATCCCAAGCCCCCTGTCATATTAGATTCCTCAGATGGCACCTAAAATGTGTGAATACATGATGAGTACTAGTATGAGTAGACTAATAGAGTAACCCTCTAGTTGTGAGCACCATGATTGATATGAGGATGTTAACTTCTGCCTTGGCATGAATTTTTGGCACAGGCAGCAGGTACAGTATTGTACTAAGCAAATTCTGCATGCAGATCAGTCTTCACATTAGGCAGCAGGATTGTATGATTCCTGTTAAAATCCTGTTAGGGAATTTCTGCACCTATTGCAAAAACATTCTGGGAAAAACTTGTCCTTTTATGTCACAACTTATTGAGTGCCCACCCACGAACAAAATCCCCCTCCCCCCAAAAAAAATTTGCAGAGGGTATTCCCCCCCTACAAAATTCTAAGAACCTAGTGCCAACACTGATGCAAACATTATACAATACAAAATATACTGTAACTGACCCAGAGAACCCCAGTACCCCCTATCTTTTTGTCACACTTGCTGCCTAAAGTTACCCTTCAGATGCCACACTACTGTATATGCATGCAGCACCCCCTCCCACCCCCTAGCCTGCCAACATTCAAGTCAGATGAAAAGAATAAGTAAACTTTGACCAAATGTTTTGTACCAGTCACACAGCAAGCATTTAAAAATATACAAACCTTCATTGAGGCTAATTAAAGCCATCACCTCCTTCTCAGAGTTGTCAGACCCTAAAATCTCCTTCCTCCATTAAGTCTGCACAGCTGTAATTCATTCTCTTAAAGACTTACCGTGGAGGGCCTGTGGGGAAGAAAGCCAAAAGAAAATTACTTATGAGATAAATAAGATCATTAACTCCTCCTATCTGACTTTAAAGAAGCAGAAAAAAAAGCTCTCCTCCTAAAAAGCTTTCAAAAGCCTCACCCCAAACTAGTTATGACCCTTTTATAGAAATTGCATAAAACATTTTGCAAGAGGATGATTAAGGTACAATTTCTACACCTGTGATATGGTCACGTTTTTGCCCCCTCCATCTGATCGATTTTGTCATTTATGACAACTTCTCAGCCACAAACCCTAATAATCAATTTGAAAGAAAATTCCAAGACACTCTCATTACGAGGAGTTATCGTAAAAGGGGAGAGCTCACGGATGTTGAAAATCCAATGATAGTACTGGGTTTGTAGGTAAACAAGTTTTATTATATATTGCCACAGTAAAGCGGACTTTAACTGAATTTGATTAGACCAGAGACGATTGGATGACAAAAGTTTCAGGAAAGATCTCTTGGATAATTTCTCCATGTTACAATGTGCACTTTAAAAAGTTCAAGTTGGAAGATGGGGCAGACTGGGATGACAAAAAGACTGAGATGAACAAAGATGATTAAAGCAATGTGGGTAAATGCATGAGAGAACAAAAGTAAAGGGGGGGGGGCTATTGTAACAATGGACCAAAATGGTACGGATACTACACGCACATCTATGACACTGGAGGATGAGAAAAATGTTTCCCTCAAGTATAAAATCCACGTGCCATTTTTATGACCAAGATGGGTATTTTCAAGTATAACCAAAAGTAAAGCTTTGAAGAAACTTTTTCAACTATTTGTGATGCATTTCTACTGATGTGACTCTGTTCAAAATGAACTATTCCACACAAGAGCACAAAGTGAAATAGCCCTGTGTAAGGTAGGCTGTACAAAACATGCATTCAATCAACTTCCACCTTCACATATTGAACATTTACACACTTTACTATATCATGCAATATTTCTCTTCAGTTTACAGCATCATATATGAAAGTTTTCCAAAAGCAATCTCCCAAAACAAGGACTTCCAAAAGTATTCAAGTCCAGACTTCTTCCCATTTTCACTTTTACAAGTGAATCCTGGAAAAGAAACAACATAGACTCAGTGATCTATTTAGTATCCAAATTCACAGAAGTACCAATAATGTAACCTTGTCCATGGTTGAAGCCTGAAATTTTTTATTAACTACCAATAGCAAATACTGTAATATTCACTAGACAAAAATATTTTTTTAAGAATGGCACAGACCTCAAGCAACTTTTATTCATTCCAATTCAAAAAGCCCCACCCCTTTTTCCCTTGTCCCTCCTTCCTTCCCCATTGTTACTTCCCCTTGCTTGTGTTGCCTGCGTCTATTGTTCTTTAAAAATAAGCTGGGTGAAACTATATGTATGTATATGCCCTTTAAACTTGTTTTGCTGGTTGAAGTTCGATAAAACTTCAGAACTTGATATTCTTCCACATCTTTGAAACTTTTACACAAAGCAAGTTACAATTGTATGAACTCCCCAAAACTATCTTTATGCTGGAAATCGAACTATAAACCAGAGGCTGATGGTCTCATGACCACAAGTCATGAATATTCAGTTTCTTCAACCAATGACTCATTGCATCAGAGTTATCAATCAGAAAGTCTGGTGAAATGTTTCTTATAGGCCTAATGAAATTATTGAATATGATTAACAAAAAAGACAAAAGAAGACCACAAGGTTAAAAACCCAGAAACAGAAAAGTCAATGACTCCTGAAAACTAATAGAAAATGAAATAATTCAAGAGGGGATTAAACCTAGAAAAGATACAAAACATAAACCATGTCAAAATTCTTCAGCTCCCTTCTCCATGTAGCAGTGTCCAACAAATTTGCCTGAAGTCGGTACTTCCCTAGTCAAAGGGATCGATGTCAGAAGGTCACAAGTCATTTTGTCAGGTCATTCTCTGAGGGGTTACCTCTGATTTTGCCTTTCCTCCCCAAAGTGCTATAATTTATCCATCTTTTGGAAGTTATGGTTTATTGGTGAGGAGGGCAAGTGTAAAACATTGTGTTTAGGGCCAATCTGCTGGGAGTGACTTTGGTCTACTCCTGTCAAACACAAATTTGTTCCCTTGTAATTTTATTTTGAAAGGTGGATCCCAGAATGTACAACAAAAATTGATTCATTTGGTTATGATTGGGGTTTGATGCTCATAAAAAGATGAACTGGTTTGATGAAGGATAAAAAATATATATTGGGTTTACAAAATGCTCTCAAGTTTATTACACTGGGTAACTCTCTAAAGACAACCCCTAATTTCAGCATTTCAGTCATAATAAGATTATGATGGAAACTAGTCTTTGGTCTTTAGGGAGCAAAACTGTCTGAAGAGAAATATTTTGGATTTGAAGTGTGTTCTTTTTCCTTGGAATTTATTGGGCTTGTAATAGATTGTCTGACATAAGGGCAATCTCTGCAATATCCTGCAAATTTAAATACCAGGGAACAGATACTGGAGCTTCATGGTACACACACTAATTATTTAAATGGAAAATACATGGACATTAGATGCCTTGAAAAGTACTAGTCAAAATAAACGGGGTGTAGAATAGCAGATTCCTTTATGAATTGTCAGAGGTATATACCTGTCAGAGGTACTTCTACTCCCTCCTGTTCTAGTCTTCCACTCTCTCCAAACTCCCAACAAATACCAATGTTTTCACTTTCTCTTACTTCCCTTTCAACCATCTTTCATGATGTTACCAATATCAGAATATCAAAGGGTTACAGATGCTTGCCTGAATTTACCTTTAACTGCACGATTTAAGAGGGGGGGGGGGTTCAGACTACAACTGCATTGAAGAGGAAAAAATATTTAGCCCCAGCCATTTCTTTGGACTATCTGCTAAATAAATGTTACCAACCTTCATTATTTGATCTTCATGTTTCTGAAGAAAATAATGCACACTTTAATAGGATAAACCAAAGAATTATTGTGCATGAAATATTGTCACATGATTCAAAAAAGCCACTCCTAAATCAGGGTATCAGGATGCAACTAATTCATCCAGAGGTAACTGCATAAATTTGCTCTACTTTATATAATATTAATGTTCTGAAACATTGTGAAAAAGACCATGAAATGATACAGTACTAAAGAGAACTGAGAGAAGATATTCAGAGAGATTCAGCAGATGTTTCAAAAGAATTTTGAAGTAATTACATACACCCTTTAAGCCTAACTATAATTCACAGCCAGTGTAGTTCCAATCTCATTGTAATTGTCAAAGGAGACTGTAAAACACTGAGCAAAGAAAGACTCAATTTGATCCAATTAAAACAACTTCCCTAATCAGATAACTATGAATCTTCTCGGTATTTCTCTTCATACTGGATACACCATGTACACTGCTGGTGCATCTAAATTGGCTTATCCATGAGCAAACAGTACCTTTTAGGAGAAATCAGTCTAAAATCTTTCAACTAAATGATCTAATTTACTTCAACATGTAGCCATAAGAAATGAACCAATAACCTGGATTATTTCCCTTACAAGTTTTCTCCAAACTGGACTATACTCAAAAGGGATCATCGATTTTTGCATGATTTCCACAAGCACACAAAATGTATGTTCTGTTGTGGGGGAGGGGGGTAAGGAAGGGTGAGGTGGGAGAATGTTCCAGGTCCACTTTCCCAAAATATAACAAGTGATGACTTCTTGCCAGAAATCATTTGTAATCATTTTTTCAAAGGTGTGCAAAGAGAAACAACTGTTTGCCCCCTCTTGAAAAGCATGCAAAATGAATCAGGCCCTTAACAGAAATACCGTCTTTCAACATGGGTGTCAAAATGTGGGGGAAGGGGGGAGGGAGGACATGTTCACTCCACTTCTGTAAGCTGAAGTAGTATCATACTATTTATTCCTTGCCCCCACCTTTTCCTGGGACACTAACAAACACAGTCCGCACATATCTGATTCCATAGCTTAATACAACAGCTGATTCAAAGAAACTAAATGCATACAAGATACTAACAGCCATTAAATATTGTATATATCACTGGAAAATGACTCATATTGCACTACAGATCATCTGGAATCCAAAGTTGTCCAGGGCTGTTAAGACGGTTCCAAATACCACACTGCTAGGGCTTCAAGATTCCCACTTGAATTAGTTGCGGTCAAGACAGTGTCTCATCACCCCCACCCCCTTGCTCTCATTCCCCTCATTCCAGTCTAGCCTCACTGATTAAAGGATGGAGCGAGAGAGTCATGTTTATGGTACTGCTGCAAGAATTCCACTTTTTACTACACTACCTCCTTGGTCCGATGCAATAAATAGGCCTACCCCAGGCCAGGTTTAGTCACATGTATGTACAGTAAAACATTTTAGCTTAAAATAAAATGGCCGAAGTGTGGGGGTTTGAGTACAACTTTAAACTCACAACCTTACATAGCAGTGAAGGAGATGGGGTCAGAAAGTGTGAATCTTCCACAACATGCTGTACCATTCATCCATGAACCTCTCCCACCCCTCTAACCCAGGATCCCCTCATATGTCCAGCTACTTTTTCAGCAACTATGGGTGGCAAAGATTGCATCTATTGTGACATACATTTATTTTACCATCCCATGAACCTTACGATCAGTTTTATTTATTCCCTCACACATCTGGTCCCCCAAGAAGATTTTGCAAAGCATCATTGACTAACAGTACCAGGCTGCTGTTAATACGGAGCAATCTGGGAATACTACACCGCAAAGAAACAAGGTTAACAATTGGACTGTCAAATACAAACGGAGACCATCAAAATAGGAGTCCAGCTGATATATTTCAGTTTCCATGGTAACAGCACATGTCTAATTTGGTCTAAATTCAGAAAGTATCATATGCACCGCTGAATTTGTAAGGTGTAAAGCCACGTACAAAAACAAATGAATGTTGAATCAATGTTACACATGCGTGACAGCTATGCTTCAAAAACCCTGAATTCTTATAATATGATTTCAGGTTACTGTTCTTTATCAGCAGGTGATTCATAGCTATACTGTAGACCAGCACCACAAAGATTTTATGAGGTGTACCTGCAGAGCTTTGGAGAATCTCCCTCAGGATCCCCAGATTGTGCACCTCACCGAAGTACCCCATAAAATTGGAAAGGGTAGAGCAAATGAATCCCCAGCCAACCCCTTCCCCAGGCAGTACAACCTGATATCTCCATAGCAAACCACAGACATTAATGTATTACTTCAGTGGCATACCAATTGGGCAACACAAGCAGCTTCCCCCTAACCCCTCCCCCTATTGGCACAAGTACTGTGCACAAAACTTTAGGCACTCTCCATTCGACTCTGTATGTAACAAGGACCTAAAACTTGCCATGAAAAAGAAGACAGATATTTAGGCATACACAATGTTCAAAACATACTGTTCCCTCTTGGCCACGTAACAATCCCTTACTAAACCGCTATGCCATTTCTTATAGGCATTTTCCAGTAGAATTTCACAAGGGTCTCATGTGTTAGAGAAAAATTTTCCAATTCGAGCCCTCCAAACCCCGTAGCAATACTCTTTTCTTAACTCAAGATAGATCTCATATTAAAGAGTGCTTATTTTTCTCTAAAAATACCTCCAGTTCTCATCAAGGTCACAGATTGTTATGTAAAGTGGGCACATGTATTGCCTCAGATTCCTTTTGTTTTTCTTGATAATTGAATGTCCTGTTTGTCCTTGAAATTTGATATGGTTGGAATGTTTGAATATGTTTCCATGTAGATTTAGCACAAATCTACACCATATATGGGGCATAACAAAAAAAGTTGCTAAATATTCCCTACAACGGCATTAATATCATAAAGAAATTCAATTCTATGTAAAATTAATGTGCCGCGATGACATCACAGATTTCCTATAATGCACTTCATCTTGAGAAAAAAATTGCATTTTTTTTGAAAATTTGTACCTTCCAAATGCTGCAAAAGCTATTGAGATGCAGTTTTCACCTCCTCAAAGAGAAAAATTTTCTGCAATTTTTAAACTTACTGAATTTTGTCTCTGGAAAATCCCTTTAACTCTCTGAATCCTTAAGGAATAGAGTTAATGAACATACTAATTAATATGTATATGCAAATGTATGGAAGTGTGAGTATGGATAAAATCCAATCAGCAGATTAGGGTGTCATTTACAGTAGGCTATTCTGTAGTTTCAAATTGCTACCTTCAAAAATGTGTAGAGCTGTATTGGTGTTATCGCTGATTTTTTGATACAGTTCTACAAATCAATGCCAGCACATTTTACCTTAGTACAACAGTATATACATATGGTGTTCAAATCTATCTCCGGCTTCACTCTGGCACCAAAAATGTACTTCTACTGTAACTAGTCAGTGCCACTGTTGCAAAGTGGGTGCTTATTTACCTTTACCCTAAAACTGTTAGAAATGTCAAACAACATGCGACTACCAGAGACTGGGAAATAGACCTTTTTTTTTTTTGCTGTCCCATGTCGGTAACAGAAAGGTTCTGACAGTGAAACCACCTTCTCTTTTTTCCTAGCTGTCACAGCTGGACGTCTTTTACTACTTCTTCATTTTCGGTGAGGTTTGATAATTTGACGAGGGATGGGCAGTTGCCTTGAGACATCCAATATGACAAGACAAAGTTGGCAATTGATTCTCAACTGATGAAATATAAATATTTACTCGTGTTATTTCATAATACCATCGGAAAATTTCAAAGAAAGGGTCCGCCGAAGTTTTTTTCTGCTCTCTTTTCCAGTTACCGTCTTTGGAAGAAACGGCTTCTGCAATGAGACTGTCACACTTGTTTAAGTGTAGGTAAACATGATCTGTTATTAAATACTGATCAGATCAGAGATGGGAATTACTGGGTGTAGTGGACACTGAGTCAACTATATGATTACAGGACATGGTCATCTAGCTCAAGAAACGCAGTATGACTGATAATTTCTTAGTTTACAGCCTTAAGGTCTTTACGTCTTTAAGTCTTTGTATTTGGATTTCAATTGAAATAGAAACTGATATGTGACATACAACCTTCACATGGAACAGAACTCCTTTGGAATGGACCTAAATAGTTCTCACATTGAAACCTCTTTATTCCTTTACCTGCTTCCTGCATTATCTTCTGTCTTCAATACTCCCAGAGTACCTCTCAATCCCTCCCTTCTCCCCCTCCTCTCCCTCCTACACCCCTTCCTTCTTTATCTTCCTTTCTCTTTTCCACTCCCCAAAAATCTTTCTTCAACATGGTCAATATATCAAGATAGTTTGTCAAGTGAAGGGAAGATTTTGAAATGAGTAGCTTATAATCAATAGTTTGTGGAACACAAACTTGAATCCTATTAAAATACAGAGGAGAAAACCCCAAATGAAAAACAAGATCATTTAAAACTTCTGAGGTGTCGATATTACCAGCTTCCTATTCCATACCATAGCAGAAGATATGATCCCAAAACTGTTAAAAATGAAAATCAGCATACTTGCATAGCACTCTATCAGACTTGGCAAGCAAGAACATGACAAGGGAGGTGTCTTCTGTAGGAGGGCTCTAGTCACCAACACTCTGCTTTAGCCTTCCCCCTTTCTCAAGGGTTGGAGCATTCCCCCCCCCCCCATCAGGGAAGGCTGGCCTCCCATCAGAGAATACTGCCCCCCCCGTCGCGGAATTTTACATTTTCGTCGGAGAGTTAAGTTGATACAATTAAGTACTGTATGCAGTCCCCGATGGCAACAGTTGCCTCGACAGGTGAACCTGTTTTTTGCTCTCAAGAGGACAATTTCTCCAATAAAACCCCAAAATTTTTAGTGCACTATAAACAGGGGCCATGGAGCCAATTTTGAAGTCTCCGCGGTCCCTGATAAAGCGTGCTATAGGGTCACTTCTGTTTCTTCAATATTTCCATTCAACAAAGCTAGTAGCATATGTCCTGTCCATCTAACCATTTAACTTGTAGGCAGAGTACACAGTATAATATGTAGAGGCCATAAATTTCATTCCATACTGTAACTCAAAATCCTATAGGCGCTGTTCTCGTGTGTGTCATGCAGCACGGTCAACTGGAGAGCGACTCACAGAACAAAGTTTGGCTATCTCATCCGGTAGTCCAGATAGTTTCAATACAATGTATGTTATCAAAGATATGGTCTACAACCCCTACAGTTTTTCTTTTTTTCTTTTTGTTCTTAACGATTACATGTTTTTTGTGTAAGCCTACCAAAAATTTGTGCGCTTTGCAATTTCACGATGGAGACTCAAAAGAACACTATCAGTGTGCAACTTGGCTCTTGAAGTATATATTAAAGGGAAATATTGCGTTTGTCAGACTTTTTATTGAAACAATCCTGTTTTACCAACAATCAGGTCCCTTTAGACGAAAGAGAGGTAACTGGGAAAAAATTTCTAGCCGGTAAGCACTAATTAACAAGTAATTAACCTTTCTGTAACAACTGACAAATTTGTTCCCCCACACAATTATGCATGCAAGACCACACCTTTGTCATCCCTGATTTGAAATCCACCAATCAAATCAAATTATCATATTACGTGAGACAATAACAAACGCCTTCTAAAGCACGTGCAAAATGTTTGTTAAATACGAAGAAACTAAGTTACTAAGGAACTAAGTAAAAGGATCATTTCTGCGATGAAACCCAAAATTTCGGTACACTTTGCCCACTCTTCCTCAGTTCTGATCCGTTACTTATAGCTAAATGCAGTTCCACCTTTTCAAGAAACTTAAACTAGAATACATGGATTTGTTAATGTCAGGAATTTCTTCTCATTTCGCTACTTAAACCTAGTTAATGTTCTCTTGTGTCTATCGTGCTGTATGGCTAGTGACCCAAGGAGGGAAGTACAATGTAAGTTATGCCCTATACCGAGCCTGCCTGCCTGGACCATTGACCTACAGTATATGAGTTTAAAATAAGTGCAAATTCTTTTTAGTGTAGGCCTTTCCAAAAAACTTTCCTGCACTTTGCAATTTCAAAGTTTACATTACAGGAAAAACATTAAATCAGTGCGAAACTATGCTCCTCCGGTATTAACAAAATTTATGTAATATATGTCCTGCAATGACATGGTATAGTACAAAGATTTTCTGCAAATCCCCCTTAACAAACCCCTTTGACCGCATTGCGGCTGTTAGGGCTTCGGTTTGCTGACTCCCTGTCGGGGAGTCTGCCCCCCCCCCATCGGGCAAATCTTGGTGCCACCCCTGCCCTTTCTCTCCCCTACCCCAAGGCCCAAGTAAAAAAAATCATAGCAATTAATATACTACTTTTAAAAGGGAGAATAGTATAAGACTGGATGATTAAATCCCTACATAGTAAAGCTGAGGTCTTCAGTTTGCTCATTTTCGTTGATGACTTCATGGAGATTTTCATTCAGATGACACAGGGACCACAGAGCCAATTTTGAAGTGGGGGCTAATCATCAAAGCAGCCAAATATGTTCAAGAAAATAAAAGCGTACCATCTATCATACAGCGGCACAAAAGCCTACAGCACAAAAAACTGCAGGGGCCAAAGCCCCTCCCCCCTCCCGTCTCAGCAGTCCCTGTGACAGAGGATCAAGCAGTTCAAGGTAGCTACACACCTTTGCAATTAAGATTTTAACAAATTTCTGCCACAGAACCTTGCATGGTTTTGATAAAATTACTATTGTAACAGTATAATTGGATATATACTTTGAAACTTGCTGTCAGAGAGTATTGGAAAGTTCTGCTTCATCAACTATAGCTACCTCAAATTCTATTTTAAGATAAAACACAACCCAATATTTATCATTTATATAAAGGGTACAGTACAAATGCAGCTGCCTTATTTTGAATTAAAATACCACTTGCCCTCATTCATGATCATGTAAGCTATTTTTAATAAGGTGAAAATATTTTGTATAATAAATTGTGTTCAGGAATGTCACTACTCCAGGAGACCCTGGGCGGCCCCACCAGAGACTGGTGATTTGCACCTGCCACTCAGAGATGGATGACTAGAAAACAGTCAGATATTGACGGATATAGATTCTCTTTCTGCGAAATTCTGCGCCAGGTACAAAACTGCATTAAGTCTTTTGGAGAGGCAAGCAGGAAGAGGACCTCTCTGGGTGACCTCTCTCGAGAGATCACCTGGAGCCACTGTGCTATTGAAAGCTTGCCAGGGACTTACTGTAGGTAAGTGGGGATTACAATGTGTAAATAGGAGGTAAGGAGGGGCGAAGTAGATTGGTGATTTGCACCCGTCACTCATGTTAAAATAAAACATTCCACCCAGCACTTTTTCCAATAATGGTACGATAAAGTCTATCATTTTGTGATTTTTGAAAGAAATTTGGATGTAAAATTAATCTCAGAATGAGACAGTCAATTGGAGCATTGATTTAGAGTGTAAAAACATATCCACCTATGGGAGCATGCATGCAGTATTGAAGTTGTAAACGCATGTATGCTGTGATTGTTAAGTTGAATTGACATATTACATGTGAAAGTCAAGAATTACTGCCCAGCACTACTGTAAGTATGGTCTGGAGACAACCCTCATTGTGTTCATGTCAAATAACTCCTTGATTTACCTCATGTGCAATATTTACTTTTAGAAACATCATGAAAGGTACTTGAAAATAAAATGAGGGAATTTGTAAGATTTTAACTGATACCAAAACAAGGATAGGATTCATGACTACTGATATTCCCTCATTCAATCAAGTAGGTCCTACAAGCATAAAGTCAAAGCTTAATTTCATATCTCAGGATGTTCCTTTCAAAATCAGTCTCTCCCTTAAATGTGTATAAAAGGTTTTAAGCAACAGTATGTGGACTCCTTTATTTCCAAATTTAATTCATAAAGTAAATTATTGATAACTATTTACCTTAATTCAGCAGTGTGAGGACAAGAATTTTATTAATCCATAGATACATTAATTTAGCCTAAACTTGTGATAAACAAGGGTAATGAAATCAGTAGAGGAATTGTCAAGATGCCAAAGACGATACTTTTCAGCACTCAAGAGGAAACAACAAGATGAGGTGGGAGAATAAACTAGAAGGGCTCATGGGAATGCCGGGGCTAGCTTTGTCTGACCTTACCAAGATAGGGTGACATGGAATGTAAATTGAGCTAAAATTTAATAGGATTTCTAATTTTGGTAAAAAGTGCTCTTCCTAAAGCCAGAACTTGTGGTGAAAAGAAAAACCAGGTGGCTTGTTGGATCTGTAAAGGATGGGTGGTTGTAAGGAGTAGTCATTTCTGATTTTGATTTAAAAAAATATGGAATCAGGGTAACATTTATACAGATCTGTCAATTTGAATGTTAGCATCTGTTGTTCTATAATTACCTCTTGTAATCATTTGATCTCAGATACAGGGCTATTTTGGGGGTATAGGTCTGTAAAAGTTGTGATACAGATGGTTTTGAATTTGGAGAATATATGAAACTTCAATCTTTAAGACAATCTGTTTTTTTTTCTTGGAAGAGAACAAAGAATGAAGATTATTGCAGCAACTGGTATGCAAGGAAGGTTATCCACATTCTCTCACGTATGTGGGACAGACTGAAATTCTCAGGTGGGATTGGGTAAAGGAGGGATTCTTCCATGGGCAGAAGAGAAGGGTTACTTAAAGTAACAAACTAGTCTTTACCTAATTTATTGTATATGCCACAATGTAAACAACGATCACCAAGCAACTGTCCCTCACAGAGTTCAGCTTCAGAAGGCTTGCACTAAATTTAAAGGGGCCATAGCCCCAAACTAATTATTATGAAACATCAAATGAACCTTACCAGTAACCTTATTTTCCTTAGTTACCATGTGATGTCACAAAACATAGACACAGGCCGAAATATTATTAACTGAAGGTAAACGAATCATACATTCTTCATAAATTTGACAATTCTATGACAAATGTATTGTCACATGACTGACACGAGCCATACTGAATTGTAAAATAGGAGGAGGGGTTTGATTATTCAAATTGGGGCACTTGCACTTGTCCTTTAAATTTGACCACAAGTATATTGGGCCAAAAACAGAACATTTAAGTATCTTCTCAAATTTTCATTGGGGGGAAGGCCGGAGGTAGGGAGCAACAACCTTAAATGCACACACCTGTGACCCATGTTACATTCCCCAATCCCAAGCCTCCATATGTACTAACTCTGATATGTGCTCCCCTGAAGGCCAACTTGTTCACTTTTTTCTGTTAATGTACCCTTCCCATTCCTGTTCATTGTTTTAAACAAATATAAAATTGTATGAACTTTACATTTTAAATTCTTGGTTCTTGGATAAATATTTCTTATCTCTCTCATCTACGACCCTGTCAACAAAATGTAGAACAAGTTTTATGGTGAAATGACACTTCAATAAAATGCTATTTGCCTGTATTTCAAGCAAAGACCATCAAAACCTGTAGTTTCTCATGAAAGCGTTACATTCAAATTACAACCAAGCCTCAACAATCCATAGATGTTTTCAAGTATTTCAACCTTCAAAATTGATATCAAATTCACTTTTCATTCACTGGTTCATTTTCAAATCCCACTCAAGAAAGTCATTATATACAATTCACCACAAAGGTGAAAGGAGACACCCTCTTAGAGCCTGAACCCCACTTCTCATTACCTTTGAGTAGTTTTTACACCTTACTACCTCTGTCCCAGAAAGAGTACAAACTCTGTGACCTCTGACCTTGGAGAGACATCTGTAAATCATGCAAAAAGGAGAAAATATGACAACACCAACTATTTTATGCTCTCTTTGGCTAATCCACATAGGAAATTATCTGTCATCAAGAAATATCAATGCCCCTGTGGAAAAGTAGAGGTTAGAATGATTAAAGGGGTACCCAAGATTTGCTGTCTTCAACTGTTTCGAACAGCCTGGAAAGCAGGCTTGACTTAATGATACTTTCAACAGCCTGTGTCATTGTGTGTATGATTTCAGAGCCCTAGAAGGCACTCATGTCCCACTCTGAAGGTATATGACTGGAGGACTGTTATCAAGGACATAAATTTTACAATCGTTCAGGTTTCTTTATTGATTGGAATTTTATCAATGAATTATATTGCACTTGAGGGAAAGTGAGTTTAATTCAACAGGACTCTGAAGGAAGAGAATTTCATGAATTTCAGACCTAGGTAGGATGTTGACCAAACATAAAATATCGTCAGTAGGTCTCTTATACTTCCTGGTTTGAAAGTTTTGAAACTGACAAGATACACTGTGACTTGAGTGAAAGGAACAAGAAGGCCATATTTTCAGAAAATTTCAAAACACCATGTGACAGAATGCTATAGGCAGGTAATATTCAAAGCAAGGAAGCAAATTGTAATATATCTCATTCACAAAAAAACAAGAAAACGTGGTTTTGAAAGTTAAATGTACAGTAATAACCAGCTGTCTCCATACAAGCCAGTGGCTTGCCACACTATTATCGCTACAGACTTGGCTTGAAAAGGTAGGGAGTAGGAAGGGGTAGAGAGAGTAGAAAGTATGGGGATGAGGAAGGGGCCAGATTTCCCAAAGAGGAGAGTAATCTGGCACATTTCATCACATCCAAAATGACAAGGCCGCTAATAAAAGTACAGTGATTAGAAATGGGGGGGGGGGGGATTTACTGGAATCTGCCTGATCTCTCCTAGGTAAATACCTGGAAAGAGGGGGGCAGGCAAAATTAAGCCTAGAGTCATGCGCTTCAATGTAACCTTGACACCATAACTAAAACTATCAATTTACCAGCTGCTAAGATCTGGAGGGTTGGACCTGCAGAACAGACAGTGTTCAAGTTCAGCTCATCACTATGCAAAAACTAAACGGTACCACAAGGGGATGGCAGCCACAGAAAGTGGCTTGACAGGAGAGAAAGGGCAAGTTTGAGGGGGGGGGACCTTACATGGATACAAGGATCCATAATTAGGGTCTGCAAATTGAAGTTCAAGTAGGTCGACAGCTGTGAAAAAAATTCCTGAAACGATCAAAACCGGAAGGAGGGCAGTGTGCCTCAAGGCATTTCAGATCACAACACATTCATACTATCTAAATTTCTTCACTGGAGTTCTATTCTCACTCATTCTTCACAAAGTGTAAAGCTTACAAATGCAATGTAATAAATATACATAGATTAGACAGGAATTGACAGGAAATTTTGATGACATAAAAACAGTCAGGAAAATACGTCATTTCCTTTCAATCCTGGGACTTGTTATGAAATTAAAACATGACACCTTTCCTCTTAAAATTACATTGCGGACCAAGCAGGATATCATCCCAACCCCCTCCCCCCCCCACATTTTAGATGCAATGGTTGCCTGATCTTCATAAAGGACTTCCACCATGGAGGAACATGGAGCTACCCCATGCTCCCTGCAGGGAGTTACTATTTGACAAACAGCAACTCCATGCTCCAAGCTTCAACCAAGCACTAAAACTCCAATCCATCTCATATTCCCATCAAAAAATTGTCCTATACTGCAACAACTAAATCCTTCAACCTAAAGCCATCACATCACATAAGTGGATCTGCCTCTCAACCCCCAATAAAGTTTTTAACCACAGCAGTTGTATGAGCAAACATGGAGGTTTCTCTCACTTCCTGTCCTTGGAATTAGCAGATGTATTAACAGCTAGCACCCTAATCATATCCATCAAGTTTTACAATGTTTGTTTAGGATTCTAAAATAAGACTACTTCCTCTCCCTACACCGGAGGATCTCCCTGTCTGGCAAGTTTCACAGCTAAAACCGATTTGCGAAATTGACTGGCTCTCAAGACACACACCACCACAGGCAGCCACAAGATAAAAAGACTGACAAATTTATGGGGCGCAATCTGTTTACATTTGACACTCAAGGTTACAAGGGTACAAAGTGGAAATCCAATCAGCTATAAAGTGCCCCAAATCCTCAGTTAAGATGCTTCTGTCTGTTACAAAAAAAAAAAAAAAAAATCTGCAGTGGCGTCACCAGTCCTAGGAAGGGTTTACAAAGCTTGTCGCTTTCAAACAGTAGCCATCGATCAGGGGCTTATTTCTTCCTCTCTTTCTGAATGATTTTCTTTTTTTTTCATGCACTCTATTCAAAAGAGAATTTATTTTTTTTATGTTGCATGAAGCATTCCACTTTCCTGAAATGTAAACTTAGAGATGGGGGAGGGGGTTGTTGGAATCAATTTCAAAGGACTTATAAGAATGTATTTCATACTCATGCTTTGGTACACTTGCCTATACTCGTATTTGAAGGGTTGTACCCATTCATGGTGGGCAGCACCATAAGGCCCAGTATGCTTTAAAGTCTGTTAAACCTTCCACATTCTTTGTTTGTTTTTTTTTTGTTTTTTTGTTTTTTTTGGTGCAAACAGCTGCCCAGCATAAAAAGGTTATAATAAATTGTAATAACTGTCATTTTTATTCAGAGTTCAATGCAAACATGGTAACTATCATCAAAGTCATAATAGTTCATGAATCACTGCAAAATTTTTCATGAAATGTTGTGCCCTTGTGCTACAGTAGTTCTCCCTAAAAGAGACAACATATAGGATACTCACAACATTCCATAGGGATAGGAAAAGGGATGCAGGGGGAGCGACCGCCCCACACTCTGATTGGCGGGAGGGCGAAAACCTTGTTTCACCCCCCCCACTTTGGATGACATGCTGCCAAACATTACACCATTTTGCATCTCAGGCACTTTTAATCGTCAAAAAATTTCCAAAGGGGCCAGGACACTGATCACTAATGTTCACTTCTGCCCTGCCCCCCACTTTCAAAATGCTTCCTATGCTTCAATTCATTCCATTCGCACTCAAAGTCTTTATGGGAAGGGATGTAGTGAGGGGAAAAGGGCTCCATACTTTTCCGTTGCTAATAGGCTTGCATCTACCCTCTTAGGATACAGTGAATAAGCCTCTACTCATACAAAGGTAATTCCTAGTGTCACTTTATATACATTGCTGTGGATTTTAATTAAAATTTGCATTTAAACCCTTCATAGGAATTAATAGTCTAAAAGGCCATTGCCCTAGATATGGAGAAGTGGGATAGGTTGTTAGCCTGTGCTTGTGTCAGTCAGTATTAGATGGTAAATTGTCAATACAGTTCTATTTACAATGAGTATTAAACTTCTCCTTTTAACTGCTGCCTCTCATCCCAATTGTTTAACTGTGATGATGACACTTTGTTTGAGTGTTTGAACACAAATACCACATCCTTAACCATCACCATCCATCAAACGGGACAGGTTATTGAGATTGACTAAAGTCATTTGGACATTTACTCTTTTAAACAGTGACAAGTGAACTAACAGTGTATTCAATGCATTCACACTTGGTAATAATCTAGTGGTGGCATAGAGGTGTGAGCTTCACATTATGCAATTTTCCTGGAGAGTTTGGGGGATGAGGAAGGGGAGGAGGAGGGGAGAGGAAGGGGAGTGCAAAGTTACCCCAAATGTGAATGCAAAAATGTCACAAGTTGGCAAAGAAGTAAAGGAATATGGTCTGCCTCAAAAAAAAAAAAAAAAAAAATATTCCACCAGTCACAGTAAGGTTCTAATGGGTGGTAACCCAGTGGTGCAGCACACAAAGTGAGCACTAACTACCCAGGTCACAGTTTCAGCCTATGGTGTTATTAAACACCCTCTCCCCCTTGCATGCAGGCTAGCTATTTCATACTCACACTGGACACATCTGTCTATATCCCCCTACCCCCTACTTTTGTGAAATGCTCCCGATTACTTTCACTTTATCGCACGGAAACTTTGGCCTCAAGGGCCCATTATCCCTCCCCTACATTTTCACACAAATCACCGCTACAGCCCACACCTAAATCAAGGTGATGGACAGCACTGCATTTAAATCAGTAAACACAATGTTCACAGAATACTTCAATTAAATGTCGTTTTATAAAATACCATTCAGTCCTACTGCCCGTTCTGAGCTAAAAAGTTATAAAAGACCTTATAATCTGTTTTACACCTTCCTGACAACATCCAGGATACTGTCCTATTAGACATAATTCTAAATATACACAACTGCCTATTAACTAACAGTTTTCCACAAAGTACAACATAACTCAGTACCTGTACAATATATTAGTCTAAAACAACCTGAGAAAAAAACTCCCAATGTCATTAAGTCAAAATTTTCTTTTTTAACTATTATGAACATCCCTTGGGAAGAAAAAGGTAGCAACCTTCCCCTTCTTAGATGTAATATCCACCCAATATCTTTTAATATACCAAAAGAATAAATATTAAAACCCTATAAGGCTAACCAGATTGGTATCCTGGGATTTCTAACCTCAATTCACTTCCCCATGAAATCCATTTATTTAAAGAAATAAAGCTACTTTCAACTTGAAAATATGACAGAAAGATTTGATTTGAAAATGACCTAAGAATAACATTGGAGGGTATTAATGGCCTAGCCCTTGGAACACTACAGGTCCCCTAGGAATTACTGCAGCTGCCTGAAGGGAAACATATGCTAACTCTGAGAAAAGCTTACACCATGGAAGGGCTGGAAAGCAAGTTGCACTCACTATTTCTTATCTGCTACAGAACTATGTCTGTAGGTTCCAATGTTCCTTGGTCTTAAAGGTGAGAGAATGATTGATATCAGTTCAGAAAATTTTGTGAGTTCTTGCACCCTTCCCACTGGGTGAATGGGATATTATTTCTGGTGTATGTCAAATTTTTCCCATTGAAAGCCTGGATTGAATCCTTTCTTGGACTCCAGATGAGGAATTTACTTCACCCCACCTCTTGAGAGCTACAGCCTCCACCCCCTAGTCCCATAGGTTTTTCTTTGGCAATCCCAAATTTTTGTAAGGGCTAAATCCAGGGATCACACTCTGGAGAAAGGTAAGGATTTTAAAAAGGCCCACAGCCAAAGATGAGCATGGTAGAGTATTTTTTTTTTGGGGGGGGGGGGGGGGGACAAAAAACGCC